>JAPYZS010000864.1:0-26528 GCA_030522925.1 Trissolcus japonicus
ATCAATTAAATGGCGCGATTGTAGTAATCGAATATTCAATTGCAGCATTCCGATTACATCAAATTATAACAGTTAAGAATATTCTTAACTGTTAAGAATTCTTTTTCTCAGTATACTATATATAAAAATTGTTTTCATTTCTTTCAAAAAGTAATGGATCCGTGGATTCAACAATTTAATGTCACCGTCGAATCTTTTTTCTGATTCCAGAACTGTGTTGCATATGATACGCAATATCCTCTCTCGCAATGACTCTTTTGGAGCCACCCTCGCAACTTTGAAATTCTGAATGAGAGCTACGCACAAATCCCCTTACGCTTGGCTGGAGCAACCTGGGCGCCACAAAATGATCATCCAACTGCACTGCCCTTCGAGAATCGCTGCGACAGTGACTCTGCTTAGTTTTCAAGAGACCTCTTAAAAGATACCCTGGGGTTTACAGCTGGATTTCAAAAGTCGAGGTTTCATCGACCTCTCACGCAGTGACGCGAGGCTGTCAAAAAGAACTCGGCGGACGCGCTTTTATATAACCGCGCGCTTTCGTGTACGCTGCGTTTTGCTTCACTGACATTCAATCTGTCTCTAATAAGCAAACGCGACTACGCTTTAAAACTTTGTTCGTACAGATTAATTTAATTAACTTACTAATTGAAAACTAGAAGATTAATATCTCAAGATGCATCCACTTATAGTTCAAAACTTATTTCTCTGTGGGGGGATTATGCGACAGGTCAAAAAAATTCAACCCCATCTTGTTTATTTGTGCATATTTTGTAAGATTTTTTTTTGATTTTCTCAATGCGATATTATTAAATAGTCTGATTTTTTATAACCCAACCTGACACGCCTTAACGCTCTGTCTGTATTCGTCATGAGCAAAATTTATGTCCTGCCGACGTCACCCGACGAGGACGATCGGAACTATTATTAATGAGAGAGTGTGCCTAGTGTGTACGGTGACAGCTTCAAGAGAGATCTGATTTTGCACCACACGTTGAACTAAAATTTTTTTTCTGTTTTTTCAAACATTTTTTTGACTCATTTTGTGTTGGTTATTTTCAAACGAACAACAATGTTCGATAGTAGTTTGTTTTTTTTTTTCAGCTGGAAAAAATGAAAAAAAAAACACTCGATTTATTTGCGAACTTCCAAAAAATTTAAACGCAATGCAGAGCCGGTGAAAAGACGAGATAGTTTCGCACAAATGGATGCAACTGTAATTTGTAATGGCTGATAATAACTTGCTTCAAGTTTTCATCGCAAAGTATAACAAACTTTTTAATCGCATTCATGGAAACTAAATCTTCAAGCAAAAATTTGAAGGATACCCCTTTTGTGCGAACATGTCGCACAGTAAGCTCAGTTATTTCAATTCTATCACGACAACTTTTCGGTGTCATTAGTTCATTTGACATAGAATGGAAAACAAAAATGATTCGACCATTCGAGTGCGTTCCAGCATAAAAAGCGTCACAAAAATTTTAAGTTATGAAAATAGAATTTGTTTATATCAATTTATATTTTGAAGACAATTCGAAGTGAAAATTGTTCATCGCGAAGGAACAATGATGATTCGATAAGCAAAATAGAAAGATTTTGAATATCTACTCTGCGAGACAGTGTATGATAGCCAACTATTTTTCTACTTTACGTTCTTCGGGCGCCAAACTGGGAGCATATGACTCTCTTATCGTAGATCTGTCTTTTCTGTATTATAAAAATAGGGGAAATTGAGAATCTCCTTGAATCTTCGTAACAAAGTAACACTGCAGTCTATACTTCTCTTAAAAAAAGAAAAAAAGAAAAAATTCGAAAACTGCCATATTTAAACATACTTTGAGCATTTTTATGAGACACTTGCTTGATTCATTTTACGACAACCTTCCTCTTTATTGCATTTATTTTCATTTCATTCGTATTTTTATTTACATTTATTTATTTGTGATTCAAATAAATTTTAAATTCAATTTCAAACGGTAGTTTTTTATTTTGATAGGAAAAAGTTGCCGCGTAACGGGTATAGCGAAATTATTTTCTCACCATTGGAAATGTGCTATCACAATAAACGACTGAGATTATTTTGTCGCAATCCCGTCTGACGTTATAGTACATGCAGTTTTATAGCGATATGACACGCCATGCTTCAATAAGTCTATAAGTTCGGCATGATAATTGATTTTTCTATCTTGTCGTTCTGCAATCTTGGTCGATGTGCAGCACGCAAACAAATACAAAATCAAAAACGTCATATAACCACACGATATATTCAAACACCATATTAACAATGTAAAAACAACGCTCATTTTTTTTCACGGTGTTAAATTAAAAGGAAACAACGTTTCCACCAACGTAAATACATCACCTAAATATTTATAACCGAAAACGTGTTTTTTCACACGCTTGTTTCCTCTCGGGATATTGTTTTTGGAAGACACGTGTGTCCGACACTAACAATTAATCTGCGCTTTTCAATGGAATAGATTCATTTAATATGTTCATCGCAGGTGAGTTCAATCACGTGATCCTTGTAATCAGAAGTTCTATTTGAGTTTCCAGAAATTGTTGACGATTTAATGGCTCACTCCAGTCTATTAAATAAGATATATCTTCCGAACAAATTCGTTCTAAAAATAAAAAAAAAAAAAAAGAAGAGTCCAAATTCTATAAAAACTGATAATGGTTCGAAAATCGCTGAGTTCTCCTCGCCGGTAACGATAAATCTCGAGTGATGAATCTTTGAAACAGTAGAATGTTTTCTAATTACTCATTAGCAATTTGTTAAGCACGCAATCAATAGTTGAAACCATTCTATGAAATACTTTGTAGCACTATTGTACCACAGGGATTTCTCAAGCCAAACTTCTATTGGCGAACGTCAGTGAAGCATGTTACTGACCCTCCCAATGAACACAATTTGTAACTCTCCGGAGATTCTCAATTATGCTGAACATAGACAAATACCTCCCAACGAAATTTCAGCTCGTCCTAATTTAATTTATACAAATAACCCCGGCGTATAAATGTTTCAACGTTCAACATCAATCAAGAAACGCTGATTCGTGAAAAATAATCACTTTGATGACGACACGTGTCTCTTTCTATGCACAATAATTCGCGATCCTCGACCACTGTGTCACACGTATCAAGCATAACCGACTCAGACTCGAACGGAATGCAAAACAAACATACATATGTGAAGAATGCATAACATTTACTGGTGTCATGTAGCGTTTCTGGCACATGTCACTCTCGTTGAATGCATATGCCAGCAAGAAATTGTTAACTGAGATGAAATTGCGTGATGTTACAATTTCTCATCAAAACAGTTGGATTTTGGTGGACTTAAGTGGACTCTAAATGTTTTCAAATCTTTCAAAGACTGTCGTCATTGTCAGTCGTAGATGAAAATTTTTTTTCAATTTGAATACTGGAAAAGTGTCATTTCTGACGCACCACCTACTACATTTGACAGGATATTGCTAAAATATACATAACCATGTTGGATCTTGACGGTACGAAATTGCGAGTTCATTTTATAAGGCCATCATCGGTCAGTGAATAAAAATATATATGAACACGAGAGATTATCTCAGATAATGGTACAATGTTATTTCAGCTCTAGACCAATCCAGACGGTTAGCAAGAAATTAATTCCCTTTTAATGCAATTTCTGGTTAGCATTGCAAATCTTGGCTTAGGTGCTAGTCACGACTACCACGAGGTCGGTACTCAAGGACGGTCCTCGCTATTTTCGTGTGCCACCCGCGGAACTTGAGGGGTGTTCACTTTTTTTCGATAAAGAGTAATCGTTTCGAATTCCTCGTAGTTTTTTTGTTCTCATCACTTTACTTCATTTACATCTTCAAAAATGCGCTGGAGTGTGTTTCTTGAAATCGTATTAGCCTCCATCATGAAATTCAAAATGAGTATTTTCTTTGCATTAGAATTGAATGATTATTCATAAATATCTGCAACCTGAATATTTTTGATTAAAAATAGCAATTATTCAGCCTCTGGCATATTGTTTTCCGAACTGTTTTTTTTCAAACGATAGCTGAAATTTGTTGAGTGTTCGGAACTGAAATGGCTGGTCTGAAAAGTTGTATCTTCGGACGATTGGCACAAAAATCGCCACGGTTGAATAAATACTTTGATGCAAGTATATATTCCGGAATTGTTTATTGTAGTTACAAGTCAAATGTGTAATAAAAAAAGAGCACTCTCTTACTAGAGGATACATTTAATATATTTTATTTATTTCTCGTATCATTTTAATTAATACGGACGCATTTGATTGGTCGCTATTAAACAAATGAATATGAAAATGTTATCTCAAACAGAGATTTTTATGCAATTCTATTGTCACGGCATGTTTGATATTTAAGTTAGGCTGCGAATTAACTTTAAAACAAACCGAGTGTTGGTTTTGACACGACATACATTTTAACACGCACCTATAATTCCAACCAAGCTGGCATGAATTCTGGCCAAATTTTTTCGAGCAATTAACTTGAATAACCAATGCCGATTTTGTTTAAACCCAGAGATTACAATTTAAAAGAACAAATGTTATTGTATTTTTGTAGATTTTTAGAACAGTCACTTTTGGAACATCGTGTTTTTATATTCTCTACTTTTCTAGCATTTTACCTCTAATAAAATAATAAAAAAAGATTAAAAATGATTATTTTTGTAAAAGTCTCCATTGCTTTAATAAAGTTACATACAATTTTTTTCGCTTTTCCATTCCGAAACGTTTTTTGTCAACTTTGTTAAACGAAAATTGAATTTAAATAAAAGGATCTTTATAGTTTTGAACCTACCCATTCGTTATTAGCGAGGAAATCATCACAATCCAAAATTTAGTTGTAGTATTTTTTGGTTTTCTATCACGGTAAAAAGAACTGAGCGTTCTTTTCCGAATGGTTTTAATATTTTACGAACTTCAACTCTTCAACTTAGCGGAAGTTATTTATCGCGAAGTTAGCAATTTACCAAAATACGATACTGTCAAAATATATTGACAACAAACACGATTTGCCGCATTTAGATCGCGTGCTGCATTGTGTTATTGCTTACAGTTTGGTAAATCGGCTTTCATTCTATCGTACCCGTAGGGTTACCCATTAACATGAGAACTCAATTAACCAGCGAAGAGAGTAGTTGTCGAAACATAATAATGTTCAGTTTTCGCAGATGACCGTGACGCTGAACTGCTACTCATCAAAACTAAAACTCTGCTCATTTTTCTTCTTTGCTCTTCAAAAATAATGTGATGCGCTTTTTAAAAGTTAATAAAAGGAATATGGAAATTTATGACACTCAAGTAATTTGCCCTATATTTCATCAACGTGTAAAAATGTTTCGTTTCTTTCTATTACATTTGAAAATATTCCAAACAACGACATAACTATAATTTTACAATTTATAAACATGTCACGAAAACGAAAATCGTGTTTTTTGGATTCGCCAACTGATGGTAATCATCTCAATAATTTAATCACATTTTCAAAGAGGCACATTGAAAACGTAACACTATGAAAGTGGTTCTGATCAATTGATTTTAAAAAGTTTCAACATACGATAACAGAGCGAGTGCAAAGTTCGCGAAAAGCCGACTCGAAAGTCTTGAAAAGTTGATGAAAACTATTGCAAGATAAAAGACCAAACATGTTATAATTCAAGGGGGCGAAAAAGTTGAATTCAATATAAATTTTTTAACATTTTTCAATTCTTCAGCTCGAAGTAAAAGAACGTTCCGACCTCACTGGTTGTTCGGAAACTGCAACGGTTCAGACCCATTGAGTTTGATCTTGAATTTCTGATACCGATTAAAAGTATGATAATAATATCGAGTGACTGAAATGCGATTTGAATTATTTTTCGATGCCCATCCATCACCGTTTGAGCAGTAAAGCATTGTTAATCGACAACTGTTAGAGGGATTAGAAGAGATAGTTTGGGATTGCTTGTGATGCCTTCCTCTGACAATCAACAATTCCGGTCAATGGCGCGAAAAGATTGTACTAGCCGCGAAGTGCACGTGCGCTCGCTCAAAATTCATGGAGCATCATCAGGATGATTTAGTCACATCAATGAACAATGCACACGCGGCATAATTTTCTATTGCTTAATGGTCCATAACCTTGATTGGGTTGTGTTAATTCAGCAGTACGATCGCCGGCACAAAAAGCAACGAAAATAATCATCCGAGTTGACAGCCATTAGCATTCGGTCTAATTATGAATAATATATCAAACGATAGGAATGTAAGCTAAAATGACGTTCAGTTAGCAACATTAAATGATTGCAAACTTTGTCATCGAGGTCCCTTTTTCAGGATCAGATCGATTTTATTTGATTACCAACTCATAATAAAGCGTTTCATGCGAGACTTTAATCATTGCATTTTTAGCGGGAAAAAGGGTATTACAGCGCTAATAAAAAAACGACGAATTACATAATCGATATTTACGTTGTCACCCCAAGTGATAACAAGGAACCAGTTTATCCAGAAATTATTTATTGAGCTGTGTCACATTGAAATAACAAAGTGTATAATCTCTCCAATTTAATTATTTTAATTGTATGAACGTGAATTCATTAAAGGTAAATTATGCGATAATTCAGTTTTCCTGATAATAGTCACAGGTATACCTGTGAGGTATACAATTATGTATACATAATTGTAGTGAAATTTGTATCCAGAGTATTTTCAAAAAAAAACTCAATAAACTTCACGTTGCTCCATTTTCAAAACAAGGAATGCATTCTTGTTTTTGAAATACGATGCTCGAACCAATATTTGGACAAAAATATCGTTCATGAAATTTGAAATAAACCCGTTAGAGTATTTTGTGCGGCGGTGAAATACATCCAAGAGAGAGGCAGTGATGAGTTTAACAATTTGAAATCTTTTCATCAGAATTTACAAAATCAAATGTTTTATCAGTTGCTTTGGATTACGCGCGTGTAATTGATAGTCAGATTGTAGGCGACAGAATAACGGATGCTTAGGAGCTAACGAATGCTTATTCTGCGTAAGCAATTAATCAGACCTACTCACAATTCATAACAAGCTGCAGAACATCTGCCCTTTGTTGTGATACTAAACGTCACCTCAAAGCAGCGACAAAAGCGCACATCGTTTGGCACCCGAATATCATCTTGGGGCTGTAAAATTTACTATATAAAGTTATATTGGCTCAAACACATTCATTTCCACGTAACAGAAATTGCGTTTTGAAATAAAAGATGGCAGTTTTTTCGAAACATGGTTAACCGTAAATTGATTATCCAAAAATCCAAATATTTCCTCGTACTAAACACAGAAGCCGTAATAGTATTTCTTCATTACATTTTATGATATTTATTTCATTTTCTTGTTATTATTTTTCTTCAATATTATACCACACACAGTTATGAAACTATTTTCTACAAAACAGATTAGTAAACTGTTGCGGAAATTCGTTGAACAAATTTAACCCTTAAAAGCGCGGCTGGATCAGATTGATCAGATGAGCAAAAAAGATATTCATCAAATATTTTTCGAATATCCTGCTGATTAATTTGTGAATAACTTTTATTCATCAATTAATTTTTCATTTACTTTTGTACATTCGCAAAGTGCATTGTTTAACGAACACAAACGTATTTTTCTTTTCATTTTTTACTATGATATGAACAACAAAGGAAAACAAATCATTAAAAATGGCTCGAGTCAATTTGACCCAGTCACGTCAAATAAGTTGAAACTAAAAGTCGTACCTTTAAGGGTTAAAAAAGATAGTTTTTTTGAGAGAAGAAAGGATGACTGATACATTTGAAGCGAATTAGTTAACGAAGTGTCCTTGGAAATATAAAGTGCATTCTGATATCGCGTTTTTATGCTCATCAACTGTGAACCGAAAGTCTATCGCGCTAAATTTGTAATTCATGAGCCGAAAAATTTGATGAACTTTTAATGCACTTCACATTTTATTCACGAATCTTGAATTAAAAATCTCAAACAAAAATGTTTGTACATTAAATATGTCAATGTACAATATTTGAAAAAATTTCGTCAATTCAAATTTCGTTCTGTCAATATATTAAGATTTTATGCGTTTTTGTAATTTCGTTATTGGTTTTTTTTTCCCAAGTTTGATCAAATTAATTCAATTGCTTCGAAATAATTGCCTTTTTAATTACGTTCGAAATATAAATTTCTTCGAAGAGGCACTTATATGAGGACATAATGAGTGTAAGTTAGATATGCATAGATAAGCATACATTTATATCGTAGGTAAACCTTAGGCAATAATTTATAGTGTGCTCGTCTCTTATTTACCAAGTTTTGATTTTATCTTAGAAGCAAATCTTGATGACAGCAAAGTACTAAGACCAACCCTGTGGAGAAAGTGATGCGTTTTAGTGTCTGATTAATGAATCGGGGAAAGTTAAAATGCGAGAAAAGAGTGATGAAAGGCGACCAATTCAAAGGAATAAGACCGTTTTTTCCGCTGTCTCTTTTTCGTTTGGCGCTAACGTAATGGCCGAGTTCCTGGGCTGTAATGGTGGGATCTCTAGAGGCCCGGGGCTGTGCAATATCCTATACGCGATAATCACGCTGATTTAAGGCGCCGTGTTTCCGAGCATGCAGGTTTAAAATAGTACGATGTAAGACACACCTGCCCAGGTCCAAGAAGTTGGCGTGATATCGGATAATATTTGGTAATTTTGAATAATTTAGCTATTCTAAGTCCTACAACGAGCGCAAACATTCTAAGCGACTGCAGTTATCGCGCAATCGACGGTAACCGTACACAACAGAGCGCTTCGTCATATTGCTCAATCGACGTAACTTTTCAGACGCGATTTCACGGCGCGTCGTAAAAACCAGTTCGCGACGTTTTGCATCAACGCGCAGAATAAATTTCATATCAAACGGTACGTCGACATGATCGAAATATAACAATTTCGAGAACTGACTGTGAGTTTATGACTCCTTGACTATTTGCAGATAAAGAGATCCGAGAGAACGATTGTGAAGTCTCTGTGGAAAATATTTCACTTCGGGTCGTAAAAGTTTCGACGGTGGGTGTTTATTTACTTATTCACTCTCTTCGCGCAAAATATTATTTACTCTCTCTTTCTTACTGAAATGATTACGATTGTTGGATTAATTGAAAACTATGCAATCAATATATGAAGTTGTATGCAAATTTATCGATCGGTATCATAATTGAAAAAAAAACTTTAGAATCAACGTTGTGGTGTCAAATATTAGCATATCATAAGCTCCATTAGATCATAAAGTTTGATGTTTGTACACAAATTTACGAGTTAGATGTAACTATCGATTTGCCATCGCTATCAACGCCACAAACTATTAATGTGATATCGGTATTCACATCACTGGACCGATGACACCATTCTGGGATGCTCGTATTCACAAACTGAACACTCCATAACTTAACAAATATTGCAATTGTCTTTACACTTGTAACAAGTTCCTTGGTCGACAAGTGTTTAGAAACATCTGGCAAATATACTGTTTAATTACTAATTAACGGACACTTATAGTTTAGTTTCAACTGCTTTTGCATGTGTGTCAGGCGCAAGTCAAAATTTACAACTCGCAGGCAAACTCGAAACTGAGCTCGACACCGTTGACATAACTGAACTTCAAGAAATAAATATTGTTCAAGCGTCCTCGCTTAATGAAAGTGGAAACAAAAATGTATGATAATGTATGCTATATATAACTGTAAATGAAAACGACAACATGATATTTCAGTTCGATCTGTTTTATAATTAAATGTCACAATTATATTCTCATCTTGGTTACATTTTCAAATCAGTCTCGTGCCAAGTTTCTATAATCAGCTTGCAAATGAAATTCCGCACCGATTTTCATTTCACTTTCTTCCGGAACACCTGGAAAAGTAATAAAAAATTTACCGCTTATATAAAGCGTATATCTCATTCTGCCATCAAGCAAAAAAATCTCAACAATGCCAAGGATGATGTCTTGCATTCATAAGTAGCCAGAGGTTTCTACCAATTTTCTGAGCACGTGATACATAATTACAGACGTCGCAAATCGGCAAATCATTACACCTCCTGGATGAATTGTAATTCCTAACAGATGGGAATTATCTTGTTCTTACGGGGGAAATTATCATCTAAAATGTATGCAGTCACAGAGGATGAATTCAGCAAAAGCCATGTTTTCTGTTAAATGTTTAACTGTTGTTACAAAATAGAGCAAACTCACAAATAAGCACGGATATTTTTTACACTTCACGAATGAATTACCAATTTCTTTATGTTACATGTTTTTTACTTTTGAGACCCTAAAATATGTTTACGGTTTAAGTTTAGTTCAAACTCGTATTGGATTTTTTTGTTTTTTATAATTGCAATGTGCCTTATTTCACATGATTACTTGACGGGCAACTTCAGAACACTAAACTGTCAAATTTAACTGCCTCGGTAATAATTCCAAATTGATTATCGAAGTAAATTAAATGACCCTGTTAGTGACCAGCTTAACCTTACCGACATGTACCAATTAGTGACCACTTGTTTTTGTTAATAATTCATTCTAGAGAGTTTACAATAAATTATTTCATCTGAAATTATATTAAGAAATTGATATAGATTCAACAAAACTGAAATGTCAACAAATTAATTCTATTTTTTAGAATTTCAATGACAGAAAGTCACTAATAGGTACACGGTCAATAACTAGGATATTTTCCTTAAAGTTGAGAACTGACTAAAATAAATGGTACTCGAAATTGGATGAGAAAAAGCAGTTTTCCATTAGAAATTTGTAGTGTGATGAAGTGACATCAGATTTTATGTTCTCGTAAAGTTTAAATGTTGCCAATCAGATAGCCGGTAATAAAAACTGCATATGTTCAATACTGAAATTACAACAGCAGCGGATCGAAAGTATAAATGCAGGATAAGAATGACTTGCTGATTTCAATTGAATTTCAATTTTCAACAAAATACTGCTTATAAACTGTTGGCGAATTATATTTTTAGGTGAAACTAAAAATCACTTATTACTTGGGCTTATACATGAAGTATAAAAATATAGCATGCTGCAGAATGTTGGAAAAAACTGTTATCAGTTGAAAAGACCCAATCGTTGAAAAGTTCTATCGCAACGGGAATACATATCAAGAATACATCAGAAATGTGTAATTATCCGTCAAAAGTAGTTTAAACAGGGCAAAGGGAGACGAATTGCGAAGAGCGAACGGCAATGTGAGAAAGACAATCGATGGTGTATATGTGAACAACAGCTGAAGACAGAGGCATGTGAACAGGTATCAGCTGGAGCAGGAGAGAAGTATCAACCGATGCAAGGGGTCAACTGAAATGAAATGGAGGCTGTGTTTAAGAGCTCGCTGAATCAATATGGTAGACTAGCCCATGACCCGTAGGCTAGATGTGGGTCACACTGTCAATCTTTCTTTCTTCTTCTTTTCATTTCATTCGTATCATTCGGTTCGTACCTCATTCCAGATATTTTCCATCAAACTATCGACGTCCTATGAGCATCATGATGATGAATATCTGCAATTGCGCGCTCCTGGCGGATGAAGTTCCGAGAATACAAATCACACACGAAATCGTCAACATAGATTTTGCTCGATATAACTGACTATGAATTACGAGCAAAGGTACGTACGCGAATTCTTAAAAATCCCTTTTTGCAGTCATATAATTGAGAGAATTGGGTTCTTTAGCTGAAAAGGATTTTTTTTATTTTATTCGTACTTGAAAAGCTTAATTATCCAGAATACAATATGAATTGATACAATTTTTGTTTTGCAAACAGATCAGATCTTGGAAACTTAACAACTGAACTCATAAATTGGCTCAGTTTGATTTAAGGGAGATGATTTCAAATTCCTTTTGTCGATTATTGAGTTTCATGTTGGTGAAAAAAATTGAAAAAGAAACAATTATTGCAAATCATAAATTTCTAAAATAATTTGGAGTGTTGGATTTAATTAAATTGAAGTAATAAATTTTGTTAGAATATGTTACGAACTCTATGCGATCGAAATTATTGTAAATTAAAGTTAATGACAGATGACAACTAACTGAGATGTAGTTTCAAGTTTCATTAACGTTCATAATCACGTGAACTGGTTCGAATTTAAATTCGCTAATAAATTTTCAATTGCATGTAACGTGCGAAAACCTTTCTCGGAGCTGCGCCATCAAGTTTTGACAACTTCTAAACAAATTTCAAACATTTTAATTTCAAAATCACATTAAATTTTCGTTACTATTTGATATTTTGTAAAGTCAAGCGTAAATGTTATTCGATTTTAATATCCGTTGCAAGGAAATCAGAGAAATTGACTCATTACTTTGCTAGTGAAATACTGAGAGCTGAAACTCAATTCGCTTTTAATTTCAACTTCTGCAGAACAGAGAAATCGGTTCGTTTTATAGTTGATTTATTGAGTTTCTTCGACTGTGTAAAATGGTAACGATTCGAAGCTTAAATTACTTACAGAAATATACTAGTCAAATGAACATGTGTAATCGGGTTGTACTGACCACAATATTATAATTTCAAGAATCGGTCGAAAAATCTGAAAATAACTGTTTTGTCTCTTTTTATATTTTCTTCTAAAACTTGTTCATTTTATATCACTTTCAGTTATCAGTTTTGAGTGTTCAAATTGTGGCTTCACCGCTTCACATCGTACAGCGTGAGCTGATAAATCTTTGATAAAAAGACTATAAAGGGGAGTTGTCAAGTCGCAAAATGTATCTCTACTGTTTAAAGGCACAAGGGATCATTATAACTGGTGACATTATTGTCGCCCTGCGTGCATTAGTACACGCCCATATTCAACGCGCACCCTCTTACATCGTATGTATATTTTTCCTCTGAACCAGTAGTTCTTCAATCATTCCCTTCTGTCAATCTCTTTCGAGGTGTGGATTTTACGTTTGATTACCATTTACCCTTTCGACCAGGTTCAGCCAGTGGAATTAAAACGTTGAGATTGACGGTAGCTCGTTTGCGCTAAATAAAATTTCCACTGGTAAAAAGATTTTAATCAGAACAATATATAGCAATAACAGAGGATTTGCGTCATTGTCATACCTGTAGGTCAGAGGGAATATTAAAACATTAATAAGTTGCCGAACGTGCAGTGCACGCAAGTCCAACTTTTTTTATCACCTTGTTTATCGTTTGTCTTTTTGCTCTTTGGCCCTTTCTTCTTTCTTCAACTTCGTTTTTTATCGGATAACGAGGGTTCTATCGTATCTAATTATGCTGATTGGCGAGTCGACGTTGCGGTTATCGGTGAGGCTTTCACTTTGCACTGATATTTTTCTTCTAATGAAGATAATAGGCTTTTTATACTAATTCAAAAATATCAACTGAAAATTGCTTGTGATTTATTAAATTTTATAACAATCAGGATACACGAGATAACATAATTCAATGTCTAAAATACCGACCTCGTTTGTATAAAATTATGAAAAATACATACTCTATAATTTATATTTTATAATTTTTTTTATTTATTCAGATTCATTTTGAGAGCTGGCAAAAAGTTGATAAACACTCGTATACGTATAGTTCTTTTTGGTGGGCAAAGTTAAATTTTCCTGCCATAAAAATTTCGTACTAAATCGCAAGTCAACGTAATATTTATGATCGATAAGTTACGGTCGACTTAACAGATAGCATTTTCAGGTTCCTAAAAAACATTGTTTTCCTTCACGTAAGATATTTTCTACTCAATATATTTTACTTCACAACGCAGAAAGCGAATATAGTCGTGTTCATCAGCATTTTGTCGGAAGTATGTATGCTGATTTATTTACTGTTGCTGTATGGGTAGCAGAACTGCATTAATCTTTTGATTGAATGATTGCGAACAGAAACGAAATCTTCATTTCTTTTTTGTATAATTATAATATAATTCATCGATTATTGATGAATTAATTTTACTTTAATGAATTTTTTCATTAAAAATCAAACACAAAAATAAATACGAAAAAAAAAAAAAATACAAAACAATACAATACAAAAAACAAATGCAAAAACGAATACTAAAATGTTTCCTTGATTCCTTGATTGATGAATTTGTAATAACTCCTGAATTTTGCTACGAATTCTGACGTTAAAGGTGAACATATATTTCTATATTAATTGAAAAATGAGATTATTGTAGAACTAATTATTGTGATTGAAATAGGAGCACGATTATTCGATAATATGTATCCAAGTATAAATAAAAAATGATCGTAATCGAGTTATCAAACGCCGAACAATTTTATAACGAACACAATTTTCGGATACACGTCAAACTTGGTCAAAAACTGTTCCATCAAAACGTCTTTTAATCTACATTATATATTTTAATTGTTCCTTTGTGTACTTTTCACCAAATATCGAATTTTAATATTGAGTTATGTTCCCTCAGCGCACTAGTTGCGAATAAACTCATGAGTAAACACGAATCTCTCCCTGATCGAATTTTCATATGTTTTCATAAATTTCCATCCTCGATAACTTATTGGTACGTCGGATTAATGACATAGTGTTTGATCAAAACCGAGGTCGATCGCGGGGGTCGATCGCAGATTTTAATCTCGTACATTAGTCCCTCTCTGTCGGCGCAAAAAACCCAAATCACCTCTCTCTTTGTGATACGTAAACGTTGCAATTAAATCGCAATAAAAGCAGCGGTACGCTCTCTATCAAATTGCAAATCTGGTAACCGCACGAGATCATCCAACAATGATGACGTATTTGACGAGCGGCCTTCGTGCGCGATCGTATTTATATCTCTCGCAATGTAAACGACCGCGGTCTGTGCAAATTTTTCTGCTCTGATTCTGTATCTCGTTCGTGCCTTGAGCGCGTCACACATTTTGTGATAGCCTTGGCGCGCAGCGACGTACCAAAAGAGGGCGGGAGCTACCCGCGTACCGGGATGCGTGAACGTGTCCAACTTTATGCGCATTTGTGCGCGTGTGTTGGCGCATCCGTGAGCCCGTGTGGCCGCGTGTACGTGTGTTGGGCTTTCAACCCTCCTCAGGGGTGTAACAGGAGCGCGCATGCTCTCATCCACGAATTCGCCTCAGTCAGGGTAAATCTGCCTCGGCATCAAGACGTGAACGTCGTGCGTTTTAATACAATCATGACAGGCGCGAACGGCTTGACCCGAGCTTGTCCGAAATCCGCGCGCGGTTTCGTCTGAACTGTCGTCCGCCTCCAAGTACCGGTCGCCCGCTGTCATCAAAAGTTTGCCCGCGCTGGATCCAAAACTCGAAGAAACAAGTGACGACCGCTTGAGTATCAATTTCTCGTTCTTTCAATTGCAGTGGATTATGCGATAGGGTGCAGATGTGTTTTTGTGACAGTGATCGCTCCGCGGAGGAGCTGGTATAAGTGGAGGCCGGCCAGTTGATGGGCGAGTCGGGTCTCGGACACTGTGGTCCGATGAGTGCAACTGAACCATGACGACTGTCTAGTTTTTACACACGTGAGACCTACAGATTGGAAATGGCTCTGAGATGGCAGGCCAGGCTGTCTATAGTTGCCGTGCTCTTCATGTGCACCGAAGGTACGGAAGCCCGTCACCGGCGCGATCTTCTACGTGGACGTCTGTTGCGTGACCCCGCGCTATCACGATAGAACGGATAATTGCTTTTGTTGATAGCCCTTCCCGAGGGATGACCCTGCTTTTACGTTATATACTTTTCAAAGCCTAATCTGCAAGCGCAATCTTGCCCAGGGCGCCTATTTATTTAGGACCTAAAAGTTGCCGATAGCATATCTCGCCGTTGGCGGTTACAAACAAGTATAACTGAAGAAAGAGTGTGACAACGAGACGGACACGTTTGTAAAAACGATATCATGTGTGTCGCGAAATTACACAGATGAGGGACAAATCTATATTTTGGGCATGACAAGCATCGCGCCCAACCTTGATACCTAATTTCCTGCTCCCGGTGACAGTTTCCTCTGCAACAAGCCGCTTGATAATTCCAGCTGAATTGTCGATAACCCCCGGACCCAGTGAATTTGGCAAAAGGCCGCGAATATAAATCAGCCGCCCTGCGGGGCTATGATTAAAAATTCTCGAAATTTCGAAACGACAGGACGGCGGCAATCATTTGACGCAATGTGCGGTAAATCAAAGTTGCCCGGTCATTTCGACGTTGTGGAAAGAGCAAATTTACTGTCGCATATCTAAGCATTGAAATTTACTATGTAAAGTTTGTTGAACTTAGTCGGTGCGGAATGCATTATTGCTGTGCGCTACATACGTGTTTCGATGATACATTAACAATGAGCAATGAGACAAAATCCGGCCAACACCGGGAGAGGCGTTCAATTATTCAGCCGAGGTCTAACATCAAATTAACACACCGAACGAATTACATTGTTATTCAGCCGACGCTTCGTGTTTTCCACCCGCGAGAATCACCCGAGTGTGGAAAATCGCGCTATTTTTGTCGCCCCCCGTATCGCCAATAATAGCGCTCGTTTCTTATTCACAAGCCGTGCATTTCAATAAGAGCCACTCTTTTTTTACCGCAAGAGGGAAAAAATCGAACTGGTGTATCAAACTTTTAATCGGGTATCAACGTTCTCGCGCTTATTTATTGGTTTTTTCTTTTTTTGCAAATAAAAAAAATGTGTTACAGCAAATGCTCTTTGCAAAGAAAGTTCCGGTACGCTTTTCGCGCAAGTATTTTATCATAAAAGACGTATGAACAGGCGGATTCAAGCAAACAAAAAACAAAAACTGAAACGATGAGACCCCGTAATCGATCGTTTGAATTCTTTATACGCAAAGCTTTTTGTCACCGAGTGTCTTGTGATGTCACAAAGCATTCGAACGCGAATGACATAAACTCGGTTTGCATCCTAATTGAATTCCACTCGAATAAAAGTGTGCCGTTCAATTCTCCATCACAACTTAATCATGCGTCGCTGTTCTCTCCTCAGGCACATTAATCATACCGCTCCCTCTCTCTCCATCCGTTCAAAAGCTCGCTGATAACTTGGATTAATACTTTTGTGTACATGGAATGATTATTTGCCTTATCAATTTCACGCTTATAATGGTCTTCACTAGGACTCCCCTATAATATCAATTTCACGGTGAAAAATGGTTGTATATTGAATAAGGTCGTGAAATATTTAATGCCTCGATGCACGACTCGAGAGGGAAGTCATCATTGACATGCACATTATTGTAATGATGACTGGACGTTTTGTAAAAATGAACGTCAATCAGCTATTTTTCCGCTATTCGAGCAATTTTTTTGTTAGTATTATTTCGATTTTTTTTTTCAATTTAGTATTTATTGAGGGAATTTCACCGGTGGCAATTGAGATTGCTGACACATTTTGGTTTTATTATCAAACATGTGGCTTGCGATCTCAATACCGCTTGCACGTAAACGTTTTATGACACATAACACGTGATCAATCATGATGTCACAGCCGGAAATGACACCGCTCTCTTGTTCGAAAGTCCGCGAAGAACAGTGACGTATATATTGCGTCATCGCTTTACGATTCATTTTCATATCCATCCTTCCAGTTCAGACTTTCGCAACTTAGATCCGGCGCCAAACTGCACGTTCGGATATCCACAGTGCTTGAAATTATGTGAGTGCTACAGGGAATACGAGATTCGCGTGTCAACATTCTCAGATGACTCGAGACCCAGGACAAATTTTAATAGGTCATTTGAGAAGTTTAGGGAACTTCGTAGACCGGGTGGTATATATATTTACACTTATTGACATCCACCTCTCGATAGTTTGATTATTTTCCGACTCGAACGAATTTGAACGGAAAATCTCCGGGGCATTCTTGTTATGAGAACTGACTTTCCATTGGTACAAATTTTACCAATATTTTGCCATTCAGACGACGAATTGATCCAATTTCCTTGAAAATTATATTTATTTTTCACCGTC
Organism: Trissolcus japonicus; assembly: GCA_030522925.1. Classification (NCBI taxonomy): domain Eukaryota; kingdom Metazoa; phylum Arthropoda; class Insecta; order Hymenoptera; family Scelionidae; genus Trissolcus; species Trissolcus japonicus. The sequence continues at coordinate 17,983 of JAPYZS010000864.1, forward strand.
GAAAATTAACACCCTTGGGAGAATGAACAAAGAATTAATTAATTATGTCGTTAACTGGTAGGTTGTACGTTCGTTTCATACTTGAAGTAATTTAGCAAAATAAACTGATGTTCGAGTTCGGGGTTTGTGAATGTGTGAATCGTGTAAAGAAATATAAAAAAAGAGATCAAACAGATAAAGAAAGACTTGTTAAGAGTGTGATGTTAGTGAAGAGAATTATAATTACACTTGAGCATTTCTGTAACACTTATCGTAAAGAAACTTGCTATTCGTTGAACAATATCAAAGATAGCTTTATTTTAAGCACTTAGTTTATCAACTTTTGTATAAATCGATATCACGAGAAGTTACTGTCACATTAGTTTCAGTTAGAACAGTTTTCGCTGTAACAGAATAACATAATTCAACATCGAATTCCACGTTGCATAATAATTTCTTGACAATGTATACTCAAATTTATACATTCGTACAGATCACATGCACTGAAAATCGAGGATATTAGTGGAACTGTTAAATTATAGAAACGTATTGTCAAATTGATATTCAACAAGGAGTTAAAAGCAACTACGTCAAATAATATTTTGGAATTAATAAGATTTTATTAGTACAATTTGTATTTGGAAAATACAAAATAAATCATAATACTTTGCAGGATAAATAATTTAAGATTAAAATAAATAATTTAATAATGTAAAAATGAAGACGCACAAATCTGTCCTCACGATCGAAAATATATTCACTAAAATATATTTTAATTTATACTCATTATTGCCGCTATTTATAAATTTTTTATATAAAAAATATATTTTATTTTATATTTTATAAATTTATATAATGGAATTTATGATTTATATATATATATATATAGTCATTATTGTCGGAATATATTTTATATAAAAAAAAATTTTTTTCCAAAATATATTTTTTTCCCGTGAGCAATAATAGCAATAAATTTTCCTTTGATTTGAGCAACCAATCTTTAGAATCGCTTTAGATTCTATATAAACTAATTTTAAAAATGAATTTCCGAATAAAATATGTATGAGTTGTGACATGTTTCAGAGAGTCATACAATTTTATTCATTTTTTTAAGAATTTCCCACCAAAATGGAATCATATGACTTCCTTTGTGCATTGATCACACTCGTCGTTCTCAAGACGGAAACTGCCAAATTAGATCAGAAATAGGCTACAGCTCGAACCCTGCACAATACAACACCGGCGACAACCAGTGAGTCGCCGGACAACTCACTAGTTCGAAAATACAATTGTCAACGTTGTCTTGTGTTCGAATTCAGAGTCCGTCTGTCGCAAAATTAAAAGCAAATTCGTATGAAACTTTATTATATTTTAATCACTATTTTCTCATTTGTATAAATCAAATAAACATAATTTGAAATAGTGTATTATATAACGGCAGTTTATTTTTACACAACATATAAATATAATATAATAAAAATCACGTTAGTATAATCATGAAAAATTAAACCACAAATAACGAAAATCGTCAGAAAAACTCGAAGTGAAACGATCAAACATATACAATTGGAAGAACGTCAAAATTGTAATACGCGAAATCAATTTAGCTATGACTGTTTTTACTTCGTAAAGCCATCACGTTCTCACACGTGGACTACATATGATCACATAATGGCATGAAAAACTTCGAGCGGTCGTTGAGTTTAAGCAGTTCAGAAGTAACAATCCAGCGAAAGGGGGCGAAAAAAAATTCGATAACTTTCTGAATCGTTTTTCAATCTTAAGATAAATGTAGCAGATGAAATTAGAAGTGAGATAGAATCAAGTATACCTTGCTCGTCGGAATTTCTTCACTTTAAACACAAGCTAAATTCTGTTAAACCAGCTAGTTTCGTTTGATTGGAAATTTCATCGGATATTATCGAATTGAACTTAGGCTCACGAGTGTTGTTTACTTAGCTTTGAACGACTGTTCTGTTTTGGTTGGTTTGGCTTCAACAGTGAATTCCACCTGACTCTTTGATGAATATTAAATTCTTTGCGCAACCGATTTACCGATTATTTATGGCGTTAGTTAAATTTGAACCAGAAGAAATAATGTATACTTTCACTCCGAATCGAAAATTACAACCGACTATGAATTTATCTCACAAATATCCAAACGCAAGGCCATCATTTTTATCAAAAACGCATCACCCATTTATCACGTGTGATTTGCATGATAAATTATCATTCGGTGAATATTATGTGGAATAAAAATTACGGTTACATTTAAATAAAAATCGACCGGCATTTAATCCAGATTTATAAGCCCTCGGGTCGATTTTAACGATAGTGTAAAATAGTCACAGACAAGTAGGTGATAAATACGGATGTTTTCCGTGGTTTCCGGCTTGCCAAAATTCATCAAAAAATCTATGGAACAATGAAATCTGTGATTCCTAGCCATTTACGTAATATAATACATTCATGAAATATGTCCTGAATATTACATGAATACTCCACACACTAAATTTTTCTTTCTCGCTAAAAATGAAATGACAATGATTTGATAATTTGTGTTGCCAGACAGCTACTTAGGTCCGTTAGATTTTAAATATGAAAATTTTTTTAAATTAGTACGAAAACATAAAATTTAATTTTTTGTGTAGTTTGCGGAATAAATTCACGAGGGATGATTTAAGTGAACCTCAAGTATAAATCAGGTGTCAGAAGTACTAAACCATAACTCTGGTTTAGATAAATTTACAAAGACTTACAACACTTGTGCACTACATTTTCTTGTATTTAGCAATCCATCTTGCCGCGAGGCAAACAAGCTCACAAGTATAGTATAAAAAGTGTTCGTTTAATCGTGTGATTCCTTCACCACGCTGGTGATACATTCCTATTCCATGCTTTCCGATAAGACCTTTCTCGATTCCCGGATTCACTTCTTTTTGTCGCACGCGATCCGTCAGAAGTCTTTGTACGCGTTGAAAAAAACGTGACAGAATTCTAATTTGCGCGTTTTGATCTCTGCAACGTCGTTTTCTGCAGGGTGTGAAAAATCAAGGAGTAACGAAATTACGCGAAGCATATATTTGATCCAATCTACGTTCCCAATACGAAATCAAATCTCGCTGGCGTCTAAATAGGTAAGTTTTTGTGTGGGTATGATCAAACGGAAGAAAAGGAAAAGGTTTCCGCCGGCGGGTTCTTAATGACGTATCAGAGTGAAAAGCCGCTTGCAAAAATGAGGACTTCCGCAATTGTCGTCTACGTTATCACGGTATCATTCGAGGCAAAATCGTTACCTAAGATATAACTTTTGTTTAGTCCTCCGACCGGTATTAGTTAACGCGGTTTCCAAGATCATGCCTTCTTTGTTTAATTTGACCGTTGAATTTCATCTCATTATTCTTCGTTCACTCGCCTCTGTCCGCGCAATTTTTCATCGAAATAAAACATTCTGGGGAAGATATTTTGTCTTTTCTTATATTCTATATTTTTCTTATGTTTGAAGATTTTTGTCTCACACTGTTTTATTAAAAAAGAGATCCGAATATGTCAAACTTTCCAGACTGACAAATTATAAATCATATACACTTCAAGATATGATACAATTTTTCATCCGAGAAAAGTCTTATGTAAGAACTGTTCTCCCAATCTTACGTATTCTGTAAATAGGGACGAACGCAAATACTTCATGTGTGTGCGTGCCAGCAAACAGCAGCAATAAAACGTAACTTCGTAGTGCCGGCAGTAAATACAACAAAAAATCGTTGCTCGCGTAAGTAGGATCGACAAAAAATCATCAGGATGTTCGTAATAAATCCTAACTGTAATCTGTACGTGGATTTTTCTTCTGAGTTATTTTATTTCAGCCAAAAACAATCATATTTTTCTGATATTGTTTTTTGGCCTTCTAAGAGTCATATTTTCTACTCTAGAAACATTCCATCCATTTCCTGAAAGTTTGATTTGAAAGAGAAGAGCTGCCTCGTGATTGCATACAACTTTTATTAGCAGCCGCCATTCGATTGGTGAGAATTATTAAATTAGAGAATCATTATTCGCTATAATGGATATCGACAAGGTACTTGTGTCCACAAAAAAGCACTTTGAACTAGGTCAATTATTAATTCATACTGAGAGAAATTTTGTACTAAAACTTCACATAACTGTTATTAAACAGAATGTATAATATAACAATAGTACAAAGTCATTCCATTATTTAAAGAAAGTCATATCAAGAATCATTTTTATTGTAAGCTGTGCAAAAATGTGGAACTTATGTTATGAAATTTTTATATTGTGTCACCAATTCGGTTGCTTCATAATATTGATATAACTTTTAGAAAAATTAGCGTCGGTGATGTGACTTCTTTTCACGCGCTAGTACTAATTGGACACGAGTACTTTTTTACGCATTCATTTTTTACGCCGAACATTTTTACGCATTCAGCTATACGCATACGCGTAGATGAACAAAAGTTTCTCACAAGTAGGTTTTTATTAGTGATTTCAAATATCTAAGGATCACAAAATGATGAGTATATGTACGCGATTCCTTGCGTTAGTGATAGTTTTGATAACTGTATGCGAACAGCCCTCCGTTGCTCCTAGTATATATACAACTTCTTAAGGGGTTTTTTCGGTAAATTTGTCTATTTTCATGATTTTTTATTGAAATAATACAACTTATAACTTCGGCGTTTTTACCATTACGTTGTAAGTATATTAAAATATACGTGTCAATTTTTTCATTGAAAAATTTATCAAGTAGCATGCGTCTTATTATAGCGTATGTGCGACGTGCACGTCTAATCGGCGTACAAGAGAAAGACAAAAGGGTTGATTTGAAATCAAAAATCGATTCAATTTTTCAGAGATTCAAAAAATAGATTCCATTACTTGGAGTTTGACAAAAAAAATCAAACAAAAAGTGACACTTTATTTCACTGGACGCAATTTTGACAAAAATGAATCTATTTTAACTTTTTCGTACGTCAAACTCCAGAAATTTTAATCTATTTTTTGAATTAAATTAGATTCCATGTCCACGCGTGTTTACTAATAATAAATAATCATAATGTGGTGTAGTATAAATATCGAAAATTGGTTTGACGTCAGTCAAAGTCGTTTTGACGTCTCTCAAATGTTGCCATGTAACACCTCCCGACGTATAATAATGTCGTCTACGTAGTTTAAGCGTTGAATTCACATCAAACCTATGACGCTTAGTTACGTCGGTTGAATACCTCGAACCGACCACGGTTTTGTTATACTAAGAATTTAAATACTACGTTGGCTACCGACGTCTGCCAAACCAACGTCATTCCAACGTTAAAACAACTGTAACGTCCGATATTTCTGCACGGGTTTTAGATATTACTAGATTAAAAACTCGGGGTGCTACGCGCCCCCCGAATTTGAAACCTGACATGTTTGGTAAAAATTTTTTAAACATTTTGACATTTTCCATTCAGTTCAAACGTTAAACTTCATATTAAACACCTGTTTTATATAGATGGATAAAATATCACATACACTAACTTTTTGACGTCGATTATTTTTTCATGTCATTGATGGAAAATTAATTTCATTCATATTAATTTTTATCATTTTTAATACGAAGTTTCGAAAATAGTAATGTAAAAAAATACAAATGCAACAGAAATAGAAACAGCAATAGAAAAAATGGCGGTAGTGCAGGGCCGTATCAACTGACGTATTAATGAAAATTTGTAATCATTGATCTTTGATCATAAACACATTGATAAGTTTTATCAATGGTGAATATTTTTTAAATGAAATAAGTTTTGAGAAAAAATCCAAGACTTTTTACAACTAGCATACAAAATTGAAGCAATAGAACAAACATTTTAGTTATTCGATTCCGTTTTTTTAATAGTCATCGAATTAACAATACAATAACAGCAAAAAAATATAATCATGACTAATTGTAATTTTTATCACTTCAAAAAATTAAGCAATTATAATTTGTGTTCAACGTATTATAATCTAATCCAAAATAAATTACCGTTGACGCACATAATTTTTACGATTAAAATCACAATAAATACGTTGACAAATTACACTCGTTGTGGTTGCTTATCAGAACATGTTTTGTGATAGTTCACAAAACAATCTCTTTAACATAAGAAAATATCATATTGTTTGCATTTTCAAGTTGTCCGTATGATGTATCCGGACCTCGAAGTGCAATTCTTAATCGTACAATATACTCACTGGCGAGCCGATCCTTTTCTTTTTTCCATTGAATGCGATAAAAAAGACGATGAATATGGAATGGATTGATTACTTTTCAATCGAGGCGAAGAATCCATCAATTTAGACGCTAAATTTTGCTGAAAATTTAGTAGACTGAAGCTGGATTCAAGTGTGGTCTGGTGGACGATTCGTACAAGATAAAACTATTTATAATATAAGAATTGATAACAAAATGGAAAACGTATTTCCACTATTTCTTACGCTTCTGAGAAATGTCATAGTATTTTGTCTTTTTTGATCAAAAAGATCGACGCCATTCATGTACGAGTTGTACAAAAAAATTGGCAAAAGGCACTTGACATCGATTTTTTCGTTTCCTTTGCCTCTTCTTTTTTTGACAAGCACCTGCTCCGCAGGATCGCTACAGTTCGTTGATAACACTCGAACTTCGCGTTTGTCCTGCCACAGAATCGCAGACACGTTACCGGATTGCATTATTTTTGACTCGTAGCCTTTTCGGTCTTGTCGAACAGTTCCGCACGCATATGTATCTTTTTCCAACAGCCTCCGCATCAATTTTACTGACGTAAAGAAATTGTCGAAAAACACTTGATGGAATTTGAAAAAGAATGGTTCACACATTTCAATAACTACTTGTTCTCCCAACAACAAATTTTCGTTTCTTTCTTCTTTTTTGCCTAGATAGATTTTTGCTTTTAATAAATAGCCCGATTTGCTAGCACATATTGCCCAGACTTTGATACCCCACTTCATCGATTTTTGGCTCATATATTGTTTAAAAAACAGTCGCCCTTTAAACGCAATCATTGCTTCAGCAACATCCAATTCACGACAGGGTAGATAGTGATCTTTGAATTTGTCGATGATGCTTAGCACTAAACGACATTTATACAATAAATCGCGATTTGGATTTTTTTACTCTTTTAATTCGTCAACTAAATGGACATACTGTTCAATTTTCGTGAATCGGTGATATAAAAGAGCAATTCTTACTTTTTGACATTGCACAAAATCGCTTCGAAAATACATTTTTGAATTTGGCAAACGAACGATTCCCATGTACATTAAAACACCAACGTAAGCTCTCATTTCATCGGCACTCATGTCGTACCAATTTTTATCTTGATCGCCCTTCTTTTTCTGAATGTAATTTGCATTCTTGTTGGTGTAATTCGTTGGTGTAATTCATCTTAAAAACGCGATTATCAAAAAACAAGTTAAAATAATTCTCTTCGTTGCTGCCAACGGGTAAGTCGTGAACAGGGCCAACTCGTGAAGTGAAGTCGCTTACGTCATGTTTCAATATATTGTTCGAAAAAGTATAATCATTTGTTGTACAATCGTCGTTAGCCGGGATCGCAGGTGAATCCTCCTAGGGTTCATCTTCATAATTTATAGGGCAGTCCGAGTCAGATTCATCTCCGAATTCGTTCGGGGTGTCCTCAAACCATTCGTGTTGAGGAAAGGAACCTGTACATAAAAATAAAAAAATTCATTTCATTTTGAAACGCGTGAAATTTGTATATGAATTAATATAAATAGAATCAAAATATATTTTATACAAAAATTGATAAACAAACTTGATTTTCATACTTTGTGTTTCATCTATGCAATCCGTTTTTTTCTCTTGTTTGGTTGTGGAATCTTCTTTTTTGGCTCTTTATTTTTTTTGGCTTTTTCATTGTCGATGTAGCAGATGATTCATTTTTTTTTGGTCGGCCTCTTTTTCTCTTGACTTGTCTTTCCAGAATTTTCCTAACATTCCTTTTGACAGTCGATGGGACGATCTAACATTGAATTGCCTCCGAATCGGTTGGGCGAGACTCCCAGTCTCCGAGCACGTTTGCACTCTGGTGCAGTCTGTAAAACCTCTAATCCTATCACAAAAAATTAATTGAATTAACAATTAACAATTAATTGTATACAATATTTTATTCTTAGTTATAATTAGTTTTTTTAATATAGTCTAATAATATAATATCATTACAGACCCAGTAGAGCATTCAGACCCAGTCCTTTCTTTGCAATTTGTCTCATCTATCCTACGTCGTTTATTTTTGCTCCGCTCTCTGACAGACACATCTTGTGATAATTTCAGATTTTTCTTTTCTGTTCTGTCAGGCACGTTTTCTTTATTTGATACTTTCTTTTTTTTGCAATTTTGTTTTGGCTCAGACGCTTTCCTTTTCGGTGGCATTTTCTAACCTAGAAACTATAACAATTCAAAACATTGTGATGTCCCTCCTTGCAGAACGACACCACGCACCGAGGTTGTTGAGTTAATTACACAAGTTTTGAGTTGAATATTTGGTCTTTATTTAGACGTGTCG
>JAPYZS010000865.1:0-46362 GCA_030522925.1 Trissolcus japonicus
TTCCATCTAACGAAAATTCATTGTTGTTATGAAATAAATAAAAAAACGCTCGATCGCGTAGAGTTCATAACTGTTATGAATCCTTTTTCTCAGTGTACGCTTGGTATACCTTTTTTTAGATCTCATTTTTCCCACAAGTTCGCTCTGCAAAATTTTAAATAATTACTTATCGATTTGACACAATCACAATAATCTGGATTTTAATATTCGCTCTGCAATAGCTTTGAATTCAACTTTTGTAATTGAGATTTTGCGACAGACGAATTTTCCAGTCTGATTAACTTGAAGAAAAGAATGAAATTTCCCATTAACAGCATTATCATCTATATTTCAGTCTCGAAGTTTTATAACAAAATAACGGGAAAACTATTCCCAATGATGATTCGCACAATTTTCAACCACGAGAAACTTTGTTTTTTCCTCATTAATAAAATAAAATAAAAATTCTCACCGCGATGCTCGTTATTTTTTGTACGCGTTGTTCTTCAACGTTAATACAGACGAAATACCAATTCCACGATAAAAAGTAGCCATTCATTCATCCACGATTAACTGCCGCGCGCGGTCCTCTCAGTATATTAATCACGCGAACCAAATGTTGCGCTTGGGTATATACTCGATCTAGGTAGATGTCTCGTGCTATTTATCTTTTGGGACTCGCAGCTGAAATCACAAAAGACAAGGAAAGAACGACACAAAACAGCCAAAGTAAACTCGGCTTCGACAGACGAATATTGAATGACGAAAAGAAAGCGTGTGCTTTATCAATTAGATAACGTATCGCGCAGTTGGAAAATTCAAGTTGTGCGAAATCAGGACGCATCTTGTGCTTGATTTGCAAACGTTTTCCATCGACTGGCAGCCTGAAGTTTAAACAACTACGTCGGGGTTGTTTGAGACTGCAATTTCGCGATTCTACCTGTTCGCGGAAATGATGTTGAAAAATGGCCGTAGAACGATGACGTAGGTTGACAAGGGGAAAAATGTGTTACAGCCGAGGGGCTCGAGAAATAATGTAAACGAGTTTGCTGACAAACGCGAATTTCCTCTCAATTATCCGCGAGCACGCCAAGAGTTCGCGTACGAACGGCGAGATGATCGAACACAACTGTTAATTTATTTTTGCCGGTGTTACTTAGACGACGAGGCGTTTCATTTATGTATCGCAGGATCGATTTGTTCACCGTCGCGTACATAAATACGAGTGATTAAAACGATCGATAACAAATTTTCATTACTACGCTTTGACGTTACGTCGGAAGATCCAGTGGTGTTGAGTGTTAAAGACGGATAGTCCACGGGATGTGATTGAGTTCCAGTCAATCATGTAGTTCAAATTCGAACCCGGATAAAAAAAATAGAACCAAAATACGAAAAAGAACCAAATAAAACAAAACAAAAAAATGTGAATACAAACCAAAGACACTCAAGATGAACGAACAAGGGTTCAAGGGACCGGACATGCAAGCAACAAACGAAGCCACTCGTTAAGTCTAATTACAGTACAGTCAATGACGGTTAGTAGTCGCGTGCAAAATCAATGGCTGCTAATGTTCATGTAGTGTCTTCAATAATATAAATTAAAGCGAAAAATTGGGTCAGGTGAGAGATGGAAACCTTTTTCGTTCTCCTATTTTTAAATGGGAAAGAAGGGTGACAGTAACAAGGGTGTTGGGGTCAGGGGTTAAAGAAGAGCAGATTCCCCTAGAATGTTATCATTATGTAACATTAGTTGCCTTTTATGAATAATGCATAGCCGGAGGAACAGAAGGTGACTGTGGCGGAGCATCCACTTCAGATGAGCCAGGCAAGACAGAATTGAATCTTAAGTATCCGTCTAAAAAGCTGTATCAACCCTCTTATCATTGATCCAGTATCGAGCATTTGCTGTTGTAGCCCTCATAGGTTTGCTAAGCAGCAAAATGTTCTCCGGAAGAACTTAAACAATACCAAAGCTTTCTCAATTGTCAGTTTCAATTCTATCTGTAATTTCCTTCTGTTGAGTCCAAACCCGACCTAAGCAAACAGCAAGGAAAGGAAGGTTCTATCGTGTTTGATACTGGAAATTGTTCGACTGAATAAATGATACTTTTAGTAATGCATGAAACTATTTTTATTTTCATTAAAATTAAATGCTTTTGATTCATTTATTTTCAATGAGTTAAAAAAGAAACATTAAACTGAACATAAAAGTTGTTTCGTAGAAGTACCGAGTGTCATTTATTTAGTCGAAGAAACCCCAGACACAAAAAGACCTGTCGAATGGTAAAACAAAAATTTTTTCGGAACTTACATATGCTAGACTACCCGCTTGAATGAAAAAAAAAGTGTTGGATCCAATTATAAAATGAATGAAGGTCATAAATATCGACTGAACAATATAGTTTGGTGTCTTGCTGTTTGCGTAGAAGAGAAAAAAAAGTCAAAGAAAGGAAGTATACTCGTTGTGTTATCCGTCGTGTAGTAGGAAATCCACTCGTGTTGGCCAAATAACTAGCGAGGGGTAAATTATCTTGTATATAAGCACCCTATAAATATATTTGTCGCACTTAGCGTCACGTGCAGATGCGCCGAGTGTTAATAAAGAAGAAGCACCGGGGAAAAATAGTGCGGGTCGGGATTGCGTCTCATTGTCATACACATTCAAACACTGACCGCTGGTCATCAGTGCCCTGCGAAGATCAATGGATATCGCCACATTGGATCATCCGCAGTCGATAGCGCCATCTGACCATGCTCGCCATACGGTCACTGAAAAAAATGGACTGTTATTCGAACTATCTGAACCGTCCTCGTTGCAGTCCTAGACTGTAAAAAAAAAGTACATTTCAAGACTGTTCTGCGTTCCAACAGTTTAGATTGTTGTTTCAACCGTTCGATTTGTTATTAGAACAGTCCAGTTGGTTATACTAACAAGTCGGACTGTTGCGCTTACAATTTAGACTGTTAAAGTAACAGTACTAACGTAACACCCGAAACTGCACCGTTCGCAGTGTAACCTCTACAGTACGCATAGTTCAAACATCAGTCCATTTTTTTCAGTGTGCATTTCTCCTCGGTGAAGAGTTATTTATAACACGAGATGCGCAGTCGAAGACCACCTACCTCTTTTTTTATCTGTTTCCATAGTTTTTTTTCAATTCAGTCAGTAGACCAAGGCACTCTATGTATTTTTCAGTCTCCCTGTAATGTACATTACCAAGGTATCATATAGAAATATGTTAGTTACTTAGTTTTGTGTATGGGTTCCTCGAATCATCGCATAAACCAGATTCTATTTCATTTTTTAGATAGTTCTGTTTCATCTTTTTTTTCAAAGTGTGATTAGCACTGGCATTTAATGATCTTGACAAGTGTGCCAACGTTCCTTGAAAGGTTGTCTGCAATTCTTTGGAACTTTTTTTTTCCTATAATTAATAATGTAAGGTTGGCACAACCTGCACCGTCAAATAGCATCGCAACTTGAATTCAAAATATCGATCCCACGGAAAAGAAGAATTAAAAAGTTTGCGACGCTATTTATCTTTGCCTTCACTTCTTCAATTGTTTCGCGCATTTATTTTTTTTTTCGGGACGGTTTTGCAGTATTTACTATACTGCTTCATTTCTTTTGCTCGAACATTTTCAAAATGAGATGCTCCCGTTCTTGTTATTGCAAATCCGATTTGGAGCTCGTCGGTAAATTAATGACGTAACAATGAGAATTGAAGGCGATATTGAAGTAACGGAACAATAGTCGAGAAGTTAGAATAGGATTAATGGACAGACGTAAGATTGTCTGGGATGAGGATAAAGCTTGGTTCATCGACGGGTCGAGTCCATAGCCACCAATGTTTTCTGCACCTTTTTTAACAAACGTGTCAACATGTGAAAAAGAAATTGTGATTGACAAAATTGGCGGAAATGTTGGATAAGATTTTTTTGCATAAACTCATTTTTCTTCTCTTTCGTCTTCTTTTTTTGACTATCCATCCAAGTGCACAGATTCGGCTGGGAAAAAAAGTTTAGCTCAAAAAAGGAGGAACTTTTCAGCAAACACTCGGGCTTTTGATTCATTAATTCGAGGCTTGCCTGTGAATAATTTGCCGCCCGGCGCATCCGTTAGCTTGCAAATGCCGGCCTTTACTGAGAAAAAAAATCAATACAAACGTTTTTAATGAGCGGACAAAATTTGCAGACCCCCAGTAAGTTGACACGATTGAAACGAGTAATTCTAAAATTGTTACAAAATCAATTACGAGGGAGGGGGGGGGTCAGATTTACAGTCTTTATTCAATAGTCCTTATCGGTAAAGGGTTATTTTTCCACGAATCGTCCTGACACGAACCATTTTCTCAAACAAAACTTTGGTTTAAAATAAATCCGGCAGTTTCCTCTGTCGAATGAAAAAGTTTGCAACTACTTTGATCGACGGGGAGGATAAGGGTAGAATGAAAAGTTCTGTAACTTTGTTTCAAGAATCAAAATTATTAGTCCATCGCAAACAAAGCCATCCGATGCACTTAGCCATAAAATATAGATTTCTTTAGTTCTCGTACATTAGTCATTCGTAAATCTTCATCCCGAGCTTTTGATCTTGATACACCCAAGTATGAAAATAATTTCCAAGTAGTTTGAGTTGATTCTGGTTCAAATTCAGTCAGGATTAACTAACTTTGAATGCACCATAGTAAAAAATATGAACAGACTTATTCCTTGTTAAAAGTGTTCTGAAATTATATCACAATATGTTAAATAGTTGAATATACACGAACAAAAAAATTTTACAAAAAGGCGAGTTTCTGACACGTTTAAGATTATTTGTTTGTTGGTGGGAATTCACCCCAACTTGACCTATCGATGACGAGCAAGGAGAAAGAATAGATGATAAGATATTAGAGATTGATTAAACAGATCATTATGCCAGATTGCACTAGACTATGTTCTAGAAAAGAGTTAGGATAGTCTGGCGTGCAACAATGTAGTGTGTGCTTGTGATGTGGATTTCAGCAGGCGTACAGTCAGTACATCCCAGCAACGAGGGCCCAGACTTCGGGGGCTCCGGGGGGTCAGACAGGGGTGGACGGTACATATCTTGTCGAGGCCTCGTTTTAAAAATAATACAGAAGCACACGTAGTGCCTCAACCGGTACACTTAATTAACCCGAGGAAATGGACAAAGCGAACGATCGCCCCAAACAGACGACCCAGTCGAACACGTAAAAATTAATCCAGACAGAGAACGTATGCGTGTGTGCGAGAGACAAGACAAACACACGTGAACGATTCGAACCAAAACATATGACAAAAAAATTGAAACAAAAAAAAGAGAAAAAAAATTTTTAATCACCACTGCTATCGTCTTTCTATAAACCAATCAAATTCTTCTATTTCCTTATTTCCGTGACGACAACGACCAACCACGACGACCTTGGCCGCTTTTACCATGCTGATATCAACGCTGTGCATCCTGGCTGCGACACTGGACCATTTTATCTGTGACGGAAAAATACGGATTGCCAATCGCTATGCAAAATGAAATATGTTTGAATGAAACGGAAAAAATAAATAAACGAATGAATGGTGAATCACGATGAAAATAATTGTCTTGACAACAGAGTTTATCATATCAGCTCACGTCAAACGAGAACAAGGATAGAGTGGTGCTCGTGTATGGCGATCGTATAGAAGTAAGACAAAAGGTAAAGACCGTGCGTTTAACTATGATGATGTGACATGTGAAAACAAAAAACCAAACAATTTGGACTTATGATTGTGCAAAAAAAGAGTACACGATAGCGAGGGGCGACGGCGCGATGGACCAAAAATGATTGATTCTTCTCTCTTTTTGCGCGATTCGACAGTACACTGTCGGTGTCACATAAACAACCGCTGCTTCGCCTGGCTTTTTTAACATTTACATTTTTTTTCTATTGTCTTCGCTTCGTTAATGTTACTCCTCTCTCTTTTACACTTACTCAGTCTGAGTTGAGTTTTGCAACAGTTTTTCTCGATTGGCGCTAAACTTTTTTTGTTCGGTACGAGCTTACAACAACCGCGCGTAAGAGCAAAATTGTGTTTTGCCGAGTACAAGTGTTTTTGCAATTAAGACCATTCGAGTACGCGAACTTGTTACGCGCAAACAGTCGCAAATATTTTTACACTTTATCTCGCGATAATTGGAAAAGAATAGTGCAAAATGAGAAGAAAAAAAGTTGCACGCCGCATCGAGAGAAACGCTGATGACCACTTTTTGTACACTCTGAGACACGATTTAGTCATAGTCGATTGAAAGGTTAGAGTTAGAAGATTCGATAGAAAATCGCTTTGAAAATTGAAGAAAAACGAGAGAGGGGAGAAATAATGAAATGAAATTTTTTAATCAATAAAAACTAATTTTTTGTAAACTAAATTCATATTGCATTACATTTATGTCACAAGACAAAGTAAATAAAAAAAAAGAAAGAGAAATTCGAAGGAAGATTTGTCAAAACAGTTATAAATTCAGTGTGAGCCTCTCTCGTTTATTCGTTTCAGTGCAGCCGTTTATTTCGATTGCACCGTTCTATTGCTTTTTCAATTTTCGATAACCAAAAATTTTTGATCACACGTGATATGGCCGTTTATCCCTTGTGTTGCTTCTTTTGTTTCTTCTACCATGCGAGCTGGCGATAAGAACAACAAAGTCCAAGCGATTTGGGACACGAGCCCGCAGCGCCGCAAAAAACAGAATGCCATTTTTTATACTCGTCCTCTATCTCTTTTGCCCGTTTTCACTGCAATTGCAACTGCAATTTCCGTGACGTTGGAGTCATACTTTTTTTTTCTTCTGCATACTTCGTGACATTTCCTCTTACAGCATGCTCGATCACCGACTCGTCGGCTGATCTCTGTGCTTCCGGTTTCAGTATAGCCAATCATGGACCTGTTTTTCAAGCTTGGCAAGGAAGCAACAAATTTATTGCAATTATCGTGCAGCTTTTAGAAACTTAGGGAACTTTCATGTGAGGTCGTCTATGAACCTTGTTATACTTTAATTGACTGTAGCTGGTAGGTCAACAATAAAAACGGCCCGCGAATCAATAAATAAAAAATGACACAGAAACCACCAAAGCTTCTTCGCGTAAACTTGACGTGAACTCAAGTTGAACGAAAGAGCCCCGAGTTGGAGAGCAAAGTCGTCTTTTGGAAAATCGGCTTTTGGTTTTGTCGAGATTACAAGTTTAATCATGGTTATTGGTAGGTTTAGATAAAAAAACAAACAGCCCTTTGTTCTGAGACATAGCTCAGTATCGATTCGTAAGAAAATTTTGATTAGAAACCATTTTTGAAAGCACTATTGATTTTATTATTATTTTTAGTTTTGCCACCCAAATTTTGCATGTTTACTATGGTCCTGTGTATAGTCAATTAATTAGAGTAATCAATATTGTTCCGGGATGTTGTTTTTTGTTGTAATTTGGTCTAGATTGTCCATATACACAGTTTGATAGTTTATTCAATAGAGCATGCGCTGTACGGTAGCATCAATTTTTTTGTTCACTTATTAAACTAAATGTTGACACGTTTCTAGCTCCGCAAGCATGTTACGCTCTACAAATGATTGTTTTTACTTCTAGCTTTGGATATTTATTTATTAATTGATGTTTATTGATCGAATGAAAACAGTTTTCGAAATGAAAATGGATAAGATGAAATTCAATCAGATGAAATTGAATGAATTATTAATTAATACAATAAATTTTTCACATTTATTTCACGTTCGAAATCTGTTCTTTTCTTGTTCTTGGTATTGTGTATTTTTGTATCCGAATGGCGTATCAAAAGATGACACCAAAAGTGTGGCAGCAGCACATACTTTTGCTTTTGTTATAAGTTAAAAAATTTTTCCAAATGAAAAAAAATACAAAAAATAGTGCAAACAAATGTAGCATATACCAGAGAAAGCTCATAGATTGATAACGTACAATTTACAATACCTCGAATAAAATTCTACTGTCGTAATAAATGCTCACAACGTACGTTTCACGAAATTGCAAATTGATCTCAGATCAGCGGTCCGGATTCGGACTCCCAATCGGGCGAATTAATGTACCAGTTGAAAAATCGGGATCAATCTCGTGAATGGTGTACGAAATTTCGATACGCTATTCCGGATACACGAGACACAAGTAATCGTTCGAATAAGGGTAACTTAATTTAGAATGAAAAAAAAATGAAATAAGTAGTTATAATAATGATTAAATAAGATTTTTAAAACTAATAGTTGAAAAATGAAAAGTTAGATAATGAGCGTAGCTTCTAAAAGAGTCGAGACATCTGAAATATGTCCAAAACCAATTGTTCCAGGACCTAAAGAAGCGCAGTTCCCACACATACGACATGCAGGCCCTTGGGCCACTTCCGGTTCCCATCACAACTACCACCACTACTACCACTATCACCACCACCACGCCTGTCATGACCAGTTCCGGTGGACAGCCACCAGATTCGGTTTCGGAAACTGCTTGATGTTCGAACTAAGAGACCAATTCACCAATCCGCTAAGACTACCCACAACCACCGTCCTTGTCTGCTCGCTCAGAAAAGTATTACGACCGGCTAGCTTAGCCTTTTTTACGGTGAGATACCAACATTGATATTAAAAAAAAAAGAAATGGTTTGTGTTCGTATCGAACCCCGAGACCTTCTTATCGATAACCGGTCGCATGATAGTAACAGAGGGAAAGGCAGGAATTGAACATCCAAGCGACCCAGTTGCTCGTCGCTTCCTCGCAGTTCGATACGATAGCAAACTAATCAGAAGTGCGAATCATGTTTGGTCGGGCTTCTGGATCACTCGAGCTGCAACTAATTTTACCCACTGAAGGTACGCCAGGGATCTAAAAAATGAACATGCTTTACGAAGGCACTAACAATTTGTTTTATCTTTTTTTTTATATTCTTTTTTTGTTTTAATTACTAAACAATGAATAACGAAAAATTTTTTGCACGATTGCTTGGGTATTGTGTTTTTGATGAATGCATATCGGGTGTGTATATCATGAATCAAGTTTCTTGTTCTATCCTGTCTCGCAAAGTATATTACTAACCGTAGAAAGTTATCTACAGTAGGAAACAATTTGCATGCGGAACAAAACATTTTATCCATCGGTTTGTGCATTTTGATTTCAAAAGAGTATGCCCGTGTTGAATAAAAATACAAAATACACCATAACATGGATCGGGTGTTGTAAATGTAGGCGATTTTTCTTAGGATTCTGAATTTTGGGCAAACTTTTATCGACTGGGAGTCTCATTTTCAAGGTGTATTTAGTCCATTTGTGTAATTTGTGTAACTTGATGTTATATGTAAGAGAACGATGAACTTCCTAAATTTGAATAAGATAAAAATTCACGTTTTGCAAAATATCTGGAAGACTGGACTTATTCGAAAACGATGTTGACTTATTGTAAGTGAAAATTCACCTAAGATAAGTGAAAATTTACTTTAAAATAAGTCGAGCATTTTTCGCTTATTGTAAAAATTGAAAATTTCATTTATTAAAATTCAGAGAGTACGTTGATTGCTGATGCAAACCAGATCGCAAGTTAATATTTGCGCTCGGCTGGTAAAACAGTTCCTGAGTTCGGTTTGCCAGTTTCTCCATTTGATAAGCTGAATTTTGTTTGTGAATCCTCAGAGTGTATTTGAAACGAGGTCATTCAGGCATATCTTCCTCGATGCATCCGTCGATTAGATGTTATTTTAGCAGTTCATCTCTGAAAACGATTTTGAGACTAAATCAAAATGCTTCAAAACGATGTATTGAATTTTTGTGACGGAAGTGACAAAATCACTGCCTGATTCTCACCAATTGTTATCCTTTCGATTGAACTGTCGTTCTTGATTCTACAATTGTTTTGCCTCCGCGAGTCACACTTGAACGATCTTCTTTCAGACGTCTATTTCGGTATCCGGTTTTGCGACCAGAATCGCTGACGTCGATCGGTTTTCGGGTTAACCAACCTGAAATGAGTACAAAACAATGTCAAGTGAAACGTGACGATGTGGTCTGCGCCTGTACAGCTCTTTAACTGATGACGCATGTACTGTAGAATCTTGGTGAAGAGGTCTTGGCGAAATGGAGATCGTCAATAATTAAACGCTAAAGCGCGTTGCTCGAATTTCAGAGGGAGCACGCTTTTGACGCTTTACTCGAGTGCCTTTTGATAGAAATGCACTTGCAGAATGAGGTCGAAGACGTATTAACATTTCGAGACCAGGCTGCAATGAAATAGAATCCGTGCAAAGTCAGTGACGATAGCAAGTACCATTTATCAGATGTCTTTTGTTCCGGGGGATCAACCCCGACGAATAGTCCGGACTGTGGCTTTCCAACCGAATCGATGCAACGCCGAGCAAACTTTCGCCAAATTAATGGGACTCTGGTTCAGGACAATTGACGTTGCTTCGAACCGGCGAATAAAAATGCATCCACTTTAAACAAACAATTTGCGATGAAATCAATTAATCTTCTCATTTACTAATCTTCTAATAAACGCTTACTAAACGGCTACACCGCACATCTTCATTTTACTTACACACACCAAACTCAAATTTCTTTTTCTTTTTTGATTTGCATTCTCGTCACATCTTTCGTCCCGAGCATTGGTCATTCGAATTCACCTTGGGAGAGGATATAATATACCTTGTACCGCTGTTTCGTCCATAAATCATCCGTGGGCTCTCATTTGTGTATGGTCGGGAATTCAGTCTGGATTTGCGCGACATAAACGAATGAGCTGACAAAGAATACAAAAAAATACACAGAGTGCAAAAGTTCAAAACAAAAATGGACCTTCAGAAAAATGTAATATTGAAAAACTTAAAACGAAAGAAAAGAATAAGTCGTTTCATTGAAATTAAGAGGTAGTTGTAGACGGCTCGAGTGATTCGTGAGAGCGATCGAGCATGAGAGAGTTGTCATGCCCGGCAGAAAAGAACATGCATTGTCTTATTTGCAGTTACGAAGAGCGAGTCAGAAACATCGTGTGCCAAGTGTGTAAGGATTGATTCGGCGTTCCAATAGTCTACAACGAGCCGTCATCGATTCTTCAAAAGAATTCGCGGGTTTGTCGGCTCGCAACATCGCCCTCCTGCGAGAGAATACGAACGCTCTCTTTTTCTCTCTCGCTAAGCCGGAAATGTCATCGCAGACGACGCGGGACCCAAAGTCGTTGAATGAAATTCAATTGCAAGAAACGAGAAAGCAGGTTAAAGACGTATTGGTTAGTTTTATATGTATACTTCGAAACTGTAGATTGTGAGCGTGAAACCAAGGTACATTTGAAGTGCAATGACTGAGTACCCTGACAGCCAATTTGTACAGAATAAAAACAAAACAAAAAATAAATAAAAACTCGTGTAAAAATAATGTTCATCGAATACCCATTACTGTACAAATCTGATTCTCCATTTGACTTAGCATAACTCGTCGAATTTTAATTAATAAAATGTATGCGAAGATTGTACAATTATTATGCAATTTGCAATAATTTTCAGTTGAGATATACATAGGATATCAAATCTAATTATAAGAATAAAAAGATTAACTTTTTTCTCCTGCTCGGATGAATTGTTTTCTGTTTAGTGTAATTACAAATTACCAAAGTGAAACAACTTCTGCAATAATCCATTCTGTTACTATGATATTCACATAATTGTTGTACAATCATGGTCATCAGGGTGGAAAATGAGTGAGACTTCTAGAGACATACGACTCTTTTCGAGTCCGTGCACTGAAAAAAGATTCAATGTTTGTTTCGGTGAAGTGACGATCTAATGTAAAAAAGTTTAACGTTGAAGATGGAGCGTCGAGATTCATGGATTCTATAAATTCTAATAAACGTTGTTATTGTCGTTTTTATATCCAGTTGTAATTCTATGTTATCTGTCCTACTCATTGCCAAGTTAAACTATTATGACTATGTAAATCTTCTACTTTTATAAATGTGGATGCGTTAATGACCAAAAATGGTTATCAAATGTTTATATCAAATGATCCAGGTTGAAACTGTTTGTTATTTTCTGATAGTTTCAAAAGTATATATTTAAAGATTGTCATTGCGATAAAGGAGGATCCTGTGATATTATGTTTAAAAATTATGCTATTTACAGTATTAATATTGTTGATGTAAGAATATCAAGTGATTCAGTGAGTTATCAATCAATCAATTCAATCTTTAATCTTAGTCATGTTATATATTTTTCGATTTTTTAGATAGATTAAATATTTCTGCCTTAATCTAAGCATTATACATTTACTGAAAAAAAGAAAACGATTTATGGAATCTACGATATCTCGATGAAGTGTAAAAAAGGGACTATATACTGTTACTTGTTAAAAATTTGTAAACCTGAGCTAAATGACCAACAGAGGTTTTCATTTTGGCTGCAAATCTTGTCCACTGAGTTTTTTATTTTGTTTGTTTTTTTTTCAAAATATTGCGTTGTTTATCTGATTGATGTTACAATTTGTATTCTAGAAATAAATTTATGTTGGAAGTATTAGACAGATCATAAGAAAATAAAATTTCTTTCCGAGTCAATGTATATCAATGAATCATTTTCTCAGTGCTCTTTTGTGGGGCCTTCCAAGCAGATACCGAACTACGGTAAAAACGTTGCCCGACGTACCTTTGTACTTAATTAAGATATGCCCTCGTTCTTTCATAACTTCGCGCACACGTGCGACAGTAGGATTATTCCTGCGTGAAGTTGCACCAACTAATCTAGGAGAAAATCCCAGATTTGGTCAGACACGAAAAAATTGCAAAAATTTTCTGAAACATTATGACAGGCTTAATTCCGGCAAGTAACTTAGTCTGGGATTTTTTTTAACTAACTTATAAGTGTGTCGCGTCGAACCATGGATGTTGCGCGAGCTAGGGTATCAACGACATAATAAATTATTATATGTAAAAAGAAGTCAAAATGAAAACGTGCACTGTGACTTGTAAATAAACCATCAATTTTATGACTCTTACGCAGTTTTTCAACATTGAATACTGAACTTTTTTGTTGTAAAAATAAAAATTATGTGAATTAGTTGTAATAAAATTCAGTCAATATTAAAAAAATTGTTGAAAACTTATTGGATAATTTCCTATGCCAAATCATAAATTTTTAAATTATCTACCTATTTAAAATGTAATTTTCAATTTTTAAATTCATCGTTGAAATCTGCGCAAACCTGGTAATTGTAA
Organism: Trissolcus japonicus; assembly: GCA_030522925.1. Taxonomy (NCBI): domain Eukaryota; kingdom Metazoa; phylum Arthropoda; class Insecta; order Hymenoptera; family Scelionidae; genus Trissolcus; species Trissolcus japonicus. Next base: position 13,228 of record JAPYZS010000865.1, read on the forward strand.
TTATACTTGTAATTAACTAGAAGGAACCAAAAATTTGAAAAACCGAAAATCAATTCGCCAAACAAAAACTGCAATTTGTCCACGGCATTATTTTCAAGAAATAATAAATGTATGTAGAGTGAAGAAATGTTCCTAAAATTCCCAGAAGCTTTGGAATTTCGGATGTTTCAAGTAGATTGCTGGAGTGATCTAAATGTATGAATATTAAGAAATAATTCCAAATCTGTTCGTGAACACCATTTCCAAAAGCTACGAAATGTTTCACGATGTGTCATATACTTTTTAGCCAATCACTGATTAGAATTGTAAGCAAATTTGTTTTAAGTTTATTTATATAATGTTTCATCGAATCAAATTTCAAAGTCTAGATTTGTCAATAAAACAACAAAACAAGATACATTTTGTACTTTATGTGCGTGTAAATGTGTGTACATGTAAAAAGAAAATCAGCATCTCGTTATGCGCGATAAGAGGTAATTCTAAATCGCTCCAAGTGTGCGGGTTGTTGAACGGTGAGCTTATAAATAGAGCACTCCAAGTTTTTACAGGTTCGAAATTCTGACAATTGCATAAGATTTGAAGATTCGTGTACAGAAATTGTTAAAACGAAATTAACTAAGGATATAATAACTGAAAATCGTTTTTCTTTTCAATTTCGTGATCTTATTTTATGTTCTATCAAATATGCAAGTGACAGAAACCTATTATGAGTCAGTGAATAGTTACGCGCAAGAAATGTCAGTGATGGGCGATGTTGCCTTTGGGTAACACCGAATTTCTGAAATGGAAAGGAATCTTTTAAAAAGTCGTCGCGGCTAAATACTCAACGCTGTACAGTGTTCATATGGAGAAACATACTGTTCTATGAATCACTTCAGATATACTATTGCGAACGAGCTATTGAAAGGCGATGCTATGAAAAGTACTTTTTGCAACACGTGCCAGAAAATAGCCATTTTCGTAACAAATAATTGGGATGAAAGTATCAAATTCCAAGCATCGTGACGAAAGTAGGCAAGACAATTTTCGTCCCTATTTTCTTCCCTACTTTCTTTCGGATGCTTTGGATTGGCTACTTTCATTTCAATTATTTGTTGCAAAAATTACTATTTCATCGCACTTGTTGCAAAAAAGCTCGTGTCCATCTTGGGACGAATGTAATTCTCAGCTCGTGTGAAGTTTGCTGCAAGCTTCCCACTCGCTGAGAATCACCACCATTCGTCCCTAGATGGACAAGTATTGTTTCCTTGATTGCATACAGAGAGACAAAGAGCGAGAGAAAAAAAGAATTATACAAAGTTCAATGTGATGGCATGTGTGTTTTCGCAGAATTGTGTCAAAAAATGTAGGTATATCAGATTGTGCAAATTTCTTCAAGGAATTGTCGCCCGGTCAGACTGGCCGAATATGTTCGCACCTCGAGTTGTAAATATGTAACTGAAAGATTCGATCATTTAGCTTATAGTTCGAGTATGCAACTTTAAACATGCATAATTCACTCAAAAAACAAAGGAACTATGAAATTTAATATTTCTCATCATTGACCTGAATCTAGTTACGAGGGTCGCTTGGTTTATATCAAAGACAATAATTAATGCTCTTTATGATTAATTTCAAAGAGTTGTTTTAGAATGCAAGTTTGATCATCGAAATTCATCAATTTTCGTCTATAATTATAAACTTGAAAATTCAAATTAGAAAATTATCTAAAATTTCTTATTAATATTATTTTTGTTCAAATTCAATTGAATAAAAACTAGTATGATGAAAGGTTTTTCATGAATATCATTTAATCAAATAATGTAATTAACCAAGTTCCAAACTCTGACGTTCGTAACTATTGGCAGTTCATCGCCTGTTTATACATAGAGAGATAAAAAAACTCTAGCGATACTAGTTTTAATCAAAAGTAGAATAATTTTGAATTCACGCGATATAAATCATATTTGGTGAACAGTGTAGATAATTACCTGGTGATAAATGAGAAATGTACTGGATAAATAATGAATCGTTGACTACTCAAATTGTTATAACAACTGTTACTCTCTCGAATACCTCATTAAGCTCCCTTTATGAAGTAACTTCCATTTATGTTATATACCTCACGCGAAACTATGTAACGTTATCCACGTATATTTTTCAAGCTCACAAAAAGTCCAAAAAAAATGAAAAAAAAACAAAGTTTTATATTTTCGAATAGTCTTACGCTGCGATAAAGAACGCAACGATGAACAGTACAGAGCCAAAAAGCGAAAAGAATGGATTCTAACGATTGTTAAGTTTTGCTTTTACAACACATGTGTTGAAAAACAAGTGTATAGTCTTCTAATGATTTAGCATATCTCATTTTCACCATACAAAAAATAAAACATGTTAAAAAAGATAGAAACTGACGAAATGAGATTTTCCATGAAAACTTCCTTTATACGTTGTGAGTAAAAGTTAAACGATATTGCAAGTATCGATGGCCAAGTGCTTTTCCTTCGATGAAAATCTCATTTCTTATTTTGTTTTTTCGTCGCACAGAATTCCAGTCTTGCAGAACATGATGTTTTTGCAAAATTGAAACTATCCGTTGCGACTGTTCAACATTCCTGTATGAGTTCTAATGAAACTGAATTATGAAAGTATACGTCCTGTTCGAAGATGTAAACGAGAGAACTACATACGTATAGGATCGTCTTTGAAACTAGATTGTGGGCGACTTGTGTTGTATTATTCCATCCTCCCGAAAAATTGTCGGCGAGCGAATTATCGAATTCAAGAAGAAAACGAAAGTTAGTCTAGTCTTCTTTGTAAAGACATGAGTCGAATGGGTGACTAAAAGACCGCGAGAAAGGGATCTAGCGATTTCACAATGGGGAAAATTTTTACACTACAACGTAAAAATGTTCCAGTTAATGTAATTATAATGATTATTTTAGACACCTCACCGTCGACAAATCCAACGAAACAATCTTAACTTTCTAGCTAACAGTAGCGAGTATAATAATTAGCCTTCAACTCTGTGAATGTTGATGTTTAATGGCTTAAACTAATTTTGGAAAAATTATCGAAACAAATGAAACAAAAAAAGAACAAACACACAGTTGCAAAATACGTTTCACACGAACGATCATTGTTCGTGTGAACATTTGGGTTCGATTTGATAAGAAATTTGCGGACATAGATTTACTTGATTTAAACCGAACGTCGTGACGCCCACAGAAGTTGTGTATAATAAATCGCATGAACCAAATGTTAAAACAGAAAGAAAGTTCCAAGGGGAAGGAGTGGAAACAAGTTTGCTCATTTTTCATTGAAAGAAGAGCGACAATGCCAATTCACAATAATCTTTGTCCGAATCGAGTTTGTGGAAAACATACATTTCTTCGCGACAAATGTTTCTACGCGTTCGGACGCAAAATAAAGACACAGTTCAACGAGTCTTTCAATTCACTAATAAACTGCCAATGAAAATAAACAAGTATCTCATTGTAAACGTAAGATTGACATTTTGCTGAATCCCACTGTCAAGTGGAAAGATTACGAATGACCCGGAGTTGGAAACTAGTGTGCGGTTTTAGCCTTTGACAACCGGATATGGCTTACGACTTTTCGCTGAGAGACATTTTTCAAATACATCAAGATCTGTCTTTAGCAGAAAGAAACAGGATGTGTGTCTCAAATGATGGATTTATCAGATGATTGTTTAGATTGAATTATGTTGTTCAAAACGATGATTTATAATAATGGTTATTTCGAATGTCATATCGTCGTTATGTGTAATTGAAACTCATCGAATTATTTGTATTTAATCGAAATTAAATACTTGTCAGTAATCAGTGTTGTCTGTTTCATTCAAGTGCGGTTCAAACGTAAGCTCTTATATCGAACGAGGGTACGGCGCTTATCGGGCGTAGATAACCGAGATTCCTGCCACCGCGATTCCCAATACCGACTTGTGGATCTCAAGACTGCGAATTATTTCACGGCGTAGGTCTCTCGGTTTTGCAACTATACTCATAAACAAAAACGAACTAATTTTTTGCATGATAACTGAAATTCTACACACCTTTATTTCTACCGTGGTTGAAATTGGTTACATTCGTGTTCCCTTAAAAATCAATATTTTCTGCTGATAACCGTTATCAGCCGTTGGAAAAGTAGAAACTTTATGCTCAAAGATGATATTACAGGAATATAATTCGATGACCCTCACGAATAGTGTCTTGTTTCAAATTATCGCTGAAAACTGTCTCATCTCTATGTTATTTAAATAGGAGATAAGACAGTCTTCAGCGACATTTTGAAACGACGTACTATCCGCGTGGGCCATCAAATTGACGGTGCTTAAATTATTGGTACACGATAAATTAAGAAATGCCGATTCAAACTATTGGCAAATAGATGGGAAAGTCGACCAAATTAATGTGCCCGATAAACTATAATCTTCTTTTATTGAACGAAATGGAAAACTGATCGTAGAATATATTTTTCTAAGAATAAATCCGTATTGGAGAATCAAGTAAAAAATTTATCTCAATTAGTCCAACTTTGAAACAAAAAATAACTAAATCAATGTTGTCGTACAATCTGAATGTAGCAGTTGGGTGAATTTTCACCATAATTCCAGGTATCATTTGTCAGTCTTGTACTACAAACGAACAAAAATGAACAAAAAAAAAAAAGAAAAACAATTACGAAAAAGTGAAAATAAATTCATTCGCAAATTGTTGCCACTTTGATCGTCAGTATTTTCCGTATTTATAAGGAGTGGATATTAATAGGTTATCGATTGTGCCAAGAGTATTATTATACGATAGCTGTTAGGATCATGTTTTTAACTTAAGAAAAATGTTATTGAAGAAAGAAATGCATCGAGGGGGAGAACAAATAAGAATACACTTGAGTCTTCGTTATTTCGATTTCATTGCTGCCAATGATCGTGTTCCACTGTGCTATCCGGTTGTATTGAATGATCTTTCATTACTTTTTACTAGACGCAGCGCACCCGCATATCTCTTATTATTATTCCAAGATGCAAAGCAATCGCGCGTGTCAAAAAAAGGCGAACTAAAAAAATATAAAGAAAGCACACGGTCGTTTTAGGTTCGTGCGGAAACGTCGAATCACAGATTACGATCTTGCATAATTATTATTGGTATGTAAAGTCAAATCTTATCGCTCTTCTTGTGAAGGACAAATAAAGCGACTTGTCCAAAAACAAAAATCCATTGTTGGTTTGGTTCTTAGGTACGAGCAATAATATTTGACTGATAGGTTCAACAACTGGTGAAAAATGGAACATTCACTTTGTTCATTTTTTTATGGAAAGAAGTTCGACTTGTACATTCGAGTGTGTATTTTAATGGACAAAGAGAAAAAGGGAATAAAATACATAATTATGGTCATATACGATCTAATAAATGTAAATAGTTAAGTAAAGAAAATTTATCGCGTAAGGTCGCGTGGGAGGATTCGTGAATTCGACTTAGATATTTGATATGGCGAAAGGCCTCTGAAATGTTCAATAATTTTATCTCTCGTTTGATAATTCAATTTTGTATTCTCTTTGACTAATCGCCGTAACAAATATCTTGATCATATTCGAACTTCGCGGAGTCACCCCTTCATAAATTAATATATCTTGAGCTTCGATTGAAAGACTACATGGGACAGATTATTTTGCTGAACAAGTTTTCGCAGGGAACTCTCAGAAGTGATATTTCTGTTTGGTATGAAAGGCTATGTCGATTGAAGGTCAATCGGTGCTGGAGATTGGATGCTAGAAATGCACGTAAATGAAACCACACTTAGATTATTATTGAAATTATATTTATTATTATATACGAACCGAAGAAAAAATATATAAAAATAAAGTACTGTCTTTATTCACGTTTACCAATGGCTTTCCAATTTATTTTCCTCGATCTCTTTATATGTTTGTTTACGATAAACTTCTACTTCCATTTATTTTAGATTGTTTTCATATAATTTTAAATACATTCTGTCCATCGAGCTCCGTCTTGAGGTAAGTGAAATTTTATTCTTTTTAATTCACTCAAATTTTAAATAGAACAATATTTATGTATAGTATTCATATCCGGACAGCTTATTCAATTCTCTGTTTAAAGTGACCGTACAATTATATATTTGGTTACAATGTTTCAGTGAACTCAATGTTATAAAAAAGGAAAAAAAAGTAATAAGTGAACTGAAATATTTAAAATAATAACTGAAATTGGGACAATATTTTTGTAACAGTTATATAATAACATTCGGACACTTTTATTACATTATTCAAAACATTCGTTCAATTTCATGCTATTATATTTTTAAAGAAGCTCAAATTATTTAAAAAATAATTAACTAAACTCAAAGAATATACAGTTAATAAAAAATAACTTGAAAATAATAAAAACTGCAATAATATTTATATGATAACAATATAATCACTATAATAGAAAGATTAACACTTCACTTCTGGAGCAGCACAAAGTAGCATGGGTAGGAATTCAACCAATCAGTTCGCTGGAACGAACAATTTGTGAATGTGTGTCATTTGCCAATCTGGGTCACGTGACATTTCCATGTATTTACATTCGTTCATTTCTTAGTGTTGTCACTTTTTTTCCTATTTCTGTCTCTATAAACAGACATATTGAAGAAGAATGGGAAGCTTCCAGAACTAAAGTGTTAATTAATTCATTATTCAAGACTACCGTACCATTTCGAGCTTTTACATTTTTCAACAAGCTTGAAGCTTTTCTAAATAATTAACGAAAATCACTACATGTGAATGAAATTATAATTTTCATACAAGTCTTCGGATATCAAAACTTTAATTTTATCGTAGTCCTGCCGAGTAACTTGGTCATTTCATGTCTGCAGTTTATTTTATGTACTGTTCTTGCTCTACATCGCAACATTAGCTAAGACCCATAAAAAGTTCTTCGTCGATAACGGCGAGATACATAAAAGCAACAATGCATCCTGTTGATACTCACAGCTGGATTCTATGGTGTACGATAAACGAAATACGTTTTGTTAATAGCGATTCACGCAATTACAATTCCTTTACCCGTGCCATACAATTGCATTTAACGAATGGCAATTTTCTGCATTTTCCTGGCAGATTAAATTCGCGAGTATAAAATCCGTCCCTAAGATTAAGGATCTCGAGTTTCATCAATTGAATATAACTTGCTCGATTCGTCGACTACGACAGAACGAATGACACATAAATCGTAAGACAAACGATCAGATAAAATGACGCTCTTTATTATTAAAAATGCAATACAATGGATCTGAAAACCAGTGGTTCCAGATTATTTTATCAACTACAGTCTTAATTTCATTATGTCCGTAATATAATTTTCTTGTATTCTAGTCGATTTTAATTGTTGTATCATGCTTTTCATTCTTACAAATCGTACAGGCATGAAAAAAAAAAAAAAAAAAAAACGGTTACCATCTCGATGATTTGCGGTTAGTAATATGATTGTAACAACAACCGTGATAAATGTTTATTGTACTTTTTTAAATTTGTATTTGTATTCACACGTCACAGAAAAGTACTCCAATAGGCGACGTTCAGAATAAAAAATGAGAACGGAAAGAAGAATCTTGATAGTTTGTCGATGTAAATTGCAGTTGCTCTACCATTGCAGCAAGTGTCGTATTGCACCGTTGACATTCGTTGAGGACTTCTGTTCCTTTCAGAATCGGGTCTCATCGGTGTCTGCGTAAAAAATTAAGTTCCAATTAATACTCGCCAAAAATAGAAAGAACATTTTAATTCAATACTAATTTGATAGACTTTGTTTCTTTAATAAGTAGAAACTGATTTTAAAAAGAGAAAAGAATAAAAGACGAAAAACGAGCATGAAATTTACAATATTGATCTATTGAAATAATAATTATCGCTTTTACAATATAATGATTGTTTAATTTTAATTGTCACCTTAAAATCGTCGATTTCTTCTCTGAGATCTTCGTCGGAGTATCCTTTCATAGCTTTTGTTGCGACTGGACCCATATAATTATTTACCACAGCGAATTCCATGAGTGACAAAAATACGAAGACACTGCAAGAAGACATCCATATGTCAATGGCTTTCACGTAAGAAACTGGAGGCAGTGACTGCTGAGATTGTGTATTTTGAGTGGCTGAAAATCAATATCCAGCGTTACAAAATTATCAAGTCGTTGATGGCTGACTGAAATAAAAATAGACTACTGGCATCATTAGCACGATCTATGATTAATTTATGAAACATTTTGACGTTCATTGTAAGATCGAGTTTAATTATATTAAACTCATCAAAAATGGGATTTTTCTTAATTCGACTTTTGAATATATGAAAATGAAAAAAATACACACCTAACGTGAGAAGGGATGTTACTCCTAATGTGACACGGGCTGGTATAGCTTCGGGTTTGATCCAGAATGCGATCCACGACATGACGACAATCAGAGCTGAAGGTATGTATGTGTGAAACAGATGATATCCTAATCTTCGACGTAAATTGAAGACTATCTGTATACACGTGAAATTCCCTGTCGAGTATTCGATGGTACAGTCTGTAGTGTAGTTGTTCGAAATGTCTAGCTGAGGTAGTTCAATTTCAGGATTGACCACCAGAGGATCCGTCATATTCCATATGAATACTAGATCTTGTGTCGTGTGTGAAACTGTTATAACAAAAAAATTGATGAAACTTATATGCTTCAGCTTAAAGGAGCAATTGGGATAATTGTGACAGGTAAGATAGATGCGACAGTATCGAAATTATGATGACAAATTCATGTTTGCTTAGATTTATATAAATTTCATTAAATTTTATCTGAACAAAAGAATTTTATTTGTAATAAAAGCAAAGTTACCTCTAAGTTTTATTTTAATGGCTAAGAATACTCACGGCTTTCAATCATCATTGAGCAAATCTGGGTATCGTGAGGGTATGATTCGAATTTCATTGCACATGATAGTACCAGCGTCAATCTGAAATTCCGAAAATTTTCATTTTGTAGAAAACATTTGTTGGAATTTTTCCGAAACGCTTATGGTTTTAAAGTATGGTGTATCTTACTTTGACATGTACAGGAGCGTTTTATCGTGATATAGCCAGAGATAGTGATTCGGTATTGACATCTCGTGGAATGTGACCTTTTTTGCATTCTTGAAGAAGCAATCTGGTCTCCATATATTGTGCAACCAATCGACATCGAGAATTCTATATTCCTCTGACATATTTTCCGGTAACCTTAATCGAGAATCGCGCCAGCTTTGCGCCAGAAATATATCCGCAACGTATGTCTGCGAACCAAAATAATCGCCATTCAATCGATTGAAATCAATAGATGTTGGAACATTAATTTATAATGTTAATTTAGCCAATAAAAACGAAATTAAATTAAAAACTTTGTATCTTTTTTATTATTTATATTTTTTTCTAATCAATGATGCAAAAGAGTTATAAAGTAGTATGAACAAATTTGTAACTCAATCATTAACGCACCATGGACTCTTCGTTTATCGAATCGATGCTAAGCACTGTTACGTGAAAATAAACGATGGTCGGTTGCCCCAAGAACTTGGGTGCTCTGTGCTTGTCATACTGCTTTGGGTTCAGCGGCAGAATATCCCTCAACGACAGGGACGTTTCCTTCCTACCGTACTCCTCGAGGTCCATGTCTCTGCAAACGATAAGCCAGAACAGTAGCAACGTTTAGCTTGGCAAGGTGCAACTTTCATTCGCGACCAAGGATTCTCTGTCAGAGACACTTCCGCCAACTAATGTCACGGTTTCCTCGTGTGCGACAGACACTAACCCACTAAGACCAAACATACGCTTTTCTCTCGCTTTTAAAATCAACAACTAACTTTTCCACTATCAATCATAATGATTAAACACGATGATTAGCGTAACTTTCGAGTATTAAATATTTAGTGATTAAAAAAAGGTAAGTACAAATTTGATGTGAAATTTGAAAATTTCTGATTGAATAAAAAAAGTTTATGAAAGTTACAGATCTGACGAATTTCGATGAAACAGCAATACATCCGAAGCCATAATAAGACTGCATGTTGTGCATACCCTTAAGTTCTTCCGTCTAGTATAACCTATTTTAATATGCTGCTTTCTCGTGACATATTAAATGCATAAGATACGACAACAACAAAATAGAAAATCAATCATAAAACTCATACAAGTACAAATGGGAACACCGAACAAACTATTACAACTAAAGCTTGTTTGGCAAAAAGAAATATGCGTACGATCCAATTTTTCAACGCGCCCGAGATCAAATAAAAGTTTGACACACCGAAGCATTGACAAAGTGTTCGAAAAAAATGTCATCCCGTACACGTATTTCCAATTGCAAAGCGTCATTCGACCTCCGCAGAAAACAGGTACGCGTACTTCTTTGTTGATGGAAAAACGAAAAAATTCTTCGTGCAATTAGTTTTTGGCATGAAAAAGTGCGTGTTTGCCGTTGTTACCTTTCGATTTTTGGAAAAAACCGGTACCCGCGTTTTCTTGCCGAAAGTCGAATAGCACGCGTCAATAGACTATCGACCTTAAAATGCCAACCCTCGACCTCCGTGGATAGAACAGCCTCGCATACTTTTTCGCTGAAACTCGAGATAAAGGAGGAGTAACAGCGATTTTCATTGCGATTCTATTCGATCGTACTTAATCATTATATTAATCACATTTTCAAAAAAAAAAAAACAACTTTTTAGTGAGTAGGGTAGGGGGCAGTTTAATGAACTTCTACTTATAGAAAGATTTTTCTCATTACATTACGATTTATCGAATTGTAGAACGTTACTTACGAGAAATGTAAGGCCGCCATATCAAACAGAGTATATAGATAGCAGCATAGAATCACTAGAGAGTGTTTCCTCATACCTAAAAAAGTTATAGAGTGAGACTGGGTAAAAATAATCAGCTTGAATTATTTATCAAAGGCAAACATCGAAAAAATACCTGAGTGGTACGGTAACTGTAAAACTTAAATTAAACTTAATTGTTAAACAAATATTTAACGTCGTTAATAACTGATCATTTTTACCCCATTTCAGATCATTTTTACCTCGCTTTATTCTACATACATTTTTTTGTGGTAAAAAAATTAAAATTTTCCAACATATTTCAAATTGTTTGGATATTATTTCGAAATATAAATTTTAAATTTGAATAACTATTTTGTATTTTTTTGTCGTGTGAAAACCTATTTGAAGTGGAATAAAAATTGGGTTATCATCTTAAATTTAATCGAGCTTCATACGTGCTATATTAAATTGAACATTAACTCTGAACTATTTCTTTAAAATGTATTTCAAGTTTAAAGACTTTATTTCATGATATAAATAGAACTGACAACTTTAATTCTTATAACATCTTAATCTGAGTAAAATGAATCATGCAGTAAAAAGAATAGAATTTTTGCGGTTGAGAATTATTTTTTTATTTTAGAGTAAAATATTCATTCGAGGTGCTAATTTATTGAAAACGAATAAAACGAATGTTTTCATTCGGTAACGTATTATTGGCTTGTCACGAATTTCACATAAAAAAGGTAAGGTAAATGTACCCACTATCGTGACTTTAGTACCTCTTACCGTGACCGTGTATTTATCATAAAATTAAAACGAAAAACCGAATTTGACTGAATTTTTTACCTACTAAATAATCTTCCATTTAAACAAAATACATTATTATTAAAATTTTTCACGATAGGGATACATTTATCCTAGTTATATTCATTCATTCAAATTTAATTGAATTAACATCAATTATGTAAATTTTCGTATGTTGATACAATTCATAAGTAATTAATTTTAAATAATAGGCAATTTATGTAGATCCAGGACTAACTTATTTCTCCATCATCATGCAATTGCACTTTCAAAGTGCAGCATTAACAAAATATTTAAAAAAGACAACATAAAAAACATAAAAAAGCAAATAGAGACAAGTCAACAAAAGAATCAGATTTCCACGAGAACTGAGGTTGATCGTACAATTGTGTCACGAGACCCTATTTAAACGATCTACGCGGAAACCCTATATAACTGTTTTGAATGAAGAGTTTCTATCAAGAAACTAATACCGAACAACGCATTTATTTTTACAAATCCACCTTTCAATTTATTTTATATTGATTTTTCCTAGTATTTTCAACAATTTAACAAAAGAAATTTCAATAAATTTTGTCTAAATTCTCCTTTTAATAGTTTGTATGCATTTTTTATCTTCTTGTTTGCAGATCAACGAATTGTTGAACATTTAAAATAGTTTGAAATTGTTTTGCATCAAATAGTTGGTTGGATTGTTTTATATTCTTAATTGCAACTCACCGATCAACTGCACATTCTACCCTGACTACTTTTCAGCGTCGACGATTTTGAAGATTTAAGAATCACGAGTGCCAGAAAAATCGATGTGCGCGAAGGATCGGACCGCACTTTTGTCCGAATCTTGGGATTCGGTATCGCACCCGGTTCCCGCCAGTTTGAGATGCTCACGATTAGCCCCGACGACCTGGTGCACTGATTGCACGTCACTTGAACAGTTGGCCGGTTTACCTGTACAAACCATCGGTCGGTGCCTCTAAGCCAATTTGCCTATCGACAAACTGATTAAGCCCTACTCTTTTTCATTCTAGAAATACAATGGCACTAAGAGAATGCGACGATATTTACTTTTCCTATTCCATCAAATCCAATGGTCATACTTTAATTTTGCAATTAAAAAAACAGTCGCTTTTATTCAGATTCAAATTCGCGGCCTAAAATGAAATACATTTTTCAATTTTCATTTGAAATTTGAAATTTATCGCTGTATTAACTTGTTCAGTATGCATCCTTTTTAAATTCGAAATCGACGGCAAAAGTTTGATTGATCAAATGAATATTCATGACCACTATGCACATGAATATCTGCTAAAAGACTTCAACTATTTTTTAATCCACCCTGAATCGAACAGCATGGGTAAACACTGAATTCATTATTGTTCATTTTGCAAAATTAATTTTTTTTCATCAAAACGATCAAGTTTTTTTGGTCATTACAATTCGTATTAACAATTATTACTACTTATTGACAAATTTACCTCCCCTAGTAGAAATTGTAAGTCGGCTTACGCATGGACCTGACGAGGCAACCATACGTAATGTGCGGCCCACATCTGGACTTCTTGACTGACCCACGATAGAATGTAACGCTCGATTTGGAGGTGGCCCTCGTCTGGTAAACCATATCACCCGACCAGGGCCTGGTGTGGGCCTAATACGATTTCCTGATCCAAATACTGAAACCACATTGGAGCCATACTAAAAACGAGCGTTACATTCTAACGTGGGCCTTATATACGAGGACCACTTCGGGCCCTCATTGGGTTACCATGTTATTGATTTCAAAATGGTAACCATATTTGGTGTAGACTAGGGCTGAATTAGGGTAACCCTAATTTAGGCTTACACTCAGAAAACACTCGGAGAAAAAATTATTTGAATCTAATAAATTTAAGTTAAATTAAATAAATTTTATTGGGATATGAACCTAATAAATGTTTATATTCAATTTAACTTGAATTTATTATATTTAAATAAATTTTTCTCTGAGTGTAAGACCGCAATTCAAGTTTGGCCTTCGTTTTTGATGGGGCACGCCTAATTGAATTTCTTCTAGGGTCCAACTAAGTATTTTTGTTAAAAAATGAATTTAAAAAGTCAACTTTATTTAATTATTTCTTTTAATTCAAATTTTTTTATTTGTTTTTCAAACAAGGAACTCAATTTATCAGCAACAATAAATTCATATTCTAGTCGCCAAATAAAATTGTAATAATTCACCTTAATGAACCATAAAACAACAATCGCAATCAGCTATTCAATCACGGCGCGCTACGTTTGGTTCTCGACGGAACAAACACTTCATTTTGATGATTGGATTTTTGAAATAAACGTCTCGATACATTTTCTAATGATAGTTCGCAGTGTATTATTCTTGCGAATTAATTTAGACGTGTCAAACATTTCTCCGTGACATTTGAAACTATTTTTCGTTGTCAAATTAATGTCTCCTGTTGTCAAACGCAAAACTTCTCATTCCTCTCTTGACACGTTGTTTATCTGCGCTCGTTTGATAATTTTCATTTCTTAGATTGCTATCGACTGAACTATTCAATGTGCACTTTTGCTCCAGTAAACAGTCTAATTAATGCGCCTCACGAGTTGAAACTTTACAAAACTGTCTGATAAGTATTTGTTGGGCAAATATAAAATTCATTAAAAACTGAGTAGGAAATGTTCACTAATGCCTCATCGAACAATTCATATTTTCTATTTCATTTAGAGAGTGTTTCTTTTTATTTTTTTTTATTTATTTTTCAAGAGTCGAGTTTTCGATGGAGCGAAATATGATTGAAATTGAAAGAAGTGGAATGATAGATAGGATACGACGAATGGGAATAAAAGATGAAATAAAGTTCGATTAATCTGGGAATAGGCGATCGACTAAGCGGATGTAAAGCCGTGCGCAACGTAAATTTCGAGCGAGTAGATAAATGGGCACAGTTTATCACTACGGTCGCTCATTTCGCGACTGCGAAATGTCTCATTACTCGTTGCGCAGATGATTGATACGTGCGACGAAAACGCGGGGTTGAAAAATTTCGTTCGCCGCAAGGTACAGGCAGCGAAGGCTTACGTGTGCGATAAAGAAAAGATCTTTAAATCCTTGTGTGCTTGTGCAGCCGAGGGTAAGTGGGGTTAAGCTGACGTGGTCGCGGGGTCGCGTCAGACACAATTGTAAGTGCAAAGTATACCGAGCTTATACAAGCATTTGTGTGCGTTCCTAACGTATGACAGTTTGACGGTATACTCGAAGCTTACGTTTCAATCTCTATCCTCACACCAATTAGTCAGCCCAACTTGGGTATGGCGATGTATTTGACTTGATCAAGTTTCGGCATCGCGCACCGATGGAATACAAATCGTTTATAAACAACACTAATTGTTTGAACTGCAAGTGCTTCGCATCGTCGAGCCGCGTTCAGCAGTTGAAAGTGACGATGGGAATTCCACGGTTGACGTACTCAGTATAGCACAAAGGCACAATTAGTTTGAATAAAACTGAGAGCATTTGTTTGATAATAGGCCCGGATTTGTTACGCTTAATTGTTTTCATAGCGATTAATTATTGTCAACGTTTTTTATTCAATAATCATTCCCCGTGCGATTTTTCTTATCAAAATATTTTGAATGTTTACTGGATAAACAGAAATTGTCACTGAAACAAAATGTAAACTGGGTTGTTTATTATATTTGTCTTGTGAGTTGTACTTACTTTCTTCTTCAATAAAATGGGATGTCGGAAATTTGAAAGCGTAATAGAAAGGAAGGAGTTAAATAACTTCACGCCAGTAGTCAAAGAAACAACTGTTAAATACAACAATGAACCTGTAAAATTTTTCAGTCGTTTCTTTTCCACTCCGAGTATTTTATGGTAATTTCCAGGTCCCAACAAACCTGACTTTATTTATTCACCATCTTTGCTGACTCTGCGTCCCGTAATAACTTATAACAACTCGATTCGCATTCACGCATGCATGCATTACATCACCTAATGTTGGATCCACAATTCATCTGCACACAACGTCTGTTATCAATAATTTTCGTATGCTCGTCGATTATTTTTCTTTTTTTTTTTTTCATCACAAGTGCTTACAGCAGCACAGCCCTGTTGCACATTTTGAAAATCCCTTATTCTCAAATTAATCATCAATATGATAAAGGTGCATTTTTAATAAGTGTTATAAAACGCGTCCAATGATTTTTTGTTCTGACATTGCTGTAAACACTCGGATACCACCATTTTCTCTGAGCTTCAATCTTCGATAACATTATTTTCTTTTACAATATGTATACGTAACATTGTTCAACCCTTTTCGGGCTCTCTTCTCACCATGCGCTTTGATGGAAACAGCTAAAAGAAGTAGCATTAATTTCGGTCTAACACAATGAGGTACATGTATTTTATACATGGTAGTTTTTTTTATTTTTCTTTTTCATTGTTTATCCTACATTTTTTTAGAAACGACAGAGAGTTGGTTCTTTTGAATCTGTACAGAATACGTAGGGTCAAAGGTTAGAAAAGGCTGGTGTAGGTCAAGACGAGCCAAATTGGTGCTGCAATTTTCAGTAATTATGCACATAAATTTTGTGAGGCATTAAACTATATCAAACGCTCCATATTAAATAAAGAGCAAAAGCGCCATTCTCTTTCACGGTTTCGCGGTTTGTTCAATTTGCCTCGTCTTTGTTGGGGTCATGATCGATCCTTTCACAACCAGGTGAAATCTGGCGATAAAAATGTGCGATCTCGCGGGATGTGAAGGAATCAATGCTCGGTACAAAGCACGTTGTAAAAATAATACATCTGCGTAAGTACAATTTCCACATGACGTCAACCGGAAACGTTTGAGCTGAAAGGTGCGTTTAAAGTAAGTCCAAACATGGAATGTCCATGTAGACATCGATGATGTGCCGTATTCGACCATTGATGGTCAAACGGCTCTTTAAACGTGCCGCATAAAGTTCGTACAAATCCGCGAGGTCAAGAGGTTTTCATGTGAAAATTGACAACTTCGTCGGACTTGATATAAGAAGTTCGTTTCAAATCGTTCTTCACGATATACATAACCTTCCTCGTAACAAGCGAATTGGATTCTTTTCTTTTTTTCTTTTTTTCTTTTTTTTTTTTTTTTTTTTTTAGAAAGAATCAAGCGTCCTTCTGGGTTCTACTTTGGTGTGCACAATTACATGTCCTTAATATTGATATTTTACAGCGTGGCAAAAGTCAGACGACCATGTTTTTAGAGTAATAAAATATATATGTGTATATGTATATGTCGTATGTATAATAGAGTATCATATATTTATTTGTTACTTCATTTATTTACTATTTATACGACTCCGTTGTCACGAAAGTTCGTTATGAAAAGTTTGAGCCATTCTGCCGCGTTATAGATCAAACGTGATGGCCGAAAAAAAGGGGTTACAAAAATAAAGCAAAAGAAATGTTTATATACAACTGACAAAAATTGGTGCTTGCGAGGTTAACAAGTTTCCAAATAACGCATGGCGAAGAGAAACAAGAACGGTTCAGCGGGAAATCTACTTTTTTTCCCCGTATAATGGAGTTACAAGCGTAAAGCCAATTTTATAATTAACGCGGCTGACGGGCAAAGTGCGAATGAGATCGAACTGAGCTTTTTGTCGCAGGCAACTGCAGGTGACAGCACGTTGGCGGCAAATGCCCGGTTACGCGTCTTTACTCGCGGTCGGGTAGGATGACATTTTTCAAACCATTCGATTTGATCGATAAAGCAGGCACGGGGTACATACACACGCGGTATGAAAGTTTACTTATAGCTAAGAGGCGGTTACGATACAGCGCGTTTTATAACCGTGGAAAATCAATTTTCTGACTCTTGCCACTCTTTGAATAGCGTTTATTAAACAGCCCGGCCCGATAAGAAGACGTTCTAGGGAAAAGTGACTTCGCTCATACTTGTCTCAAACTGCCAAAATAATTCGTTTCCTAAGTAGTAAATAAACGTAAGGTCAGACGAGTTACAATGTTGTATCCAAGAATTGGTTATTTACATGAATTTGAAATAATTGTATTTCTCTGGGATGCTAACCTAGTTATCATAACTTTGTTAAATCAATAAGAGTTAATTGATCATGTAATTATACAGATTTGACATCAATAATTTATAACATTTCTGTGCAATCATTTATTAAATAATTATTGCACTTGGTCAAATTAAAATTGTTGTACAAAACGGTACAAAAATACCGTTTGCAACGCGGGCGCAAGCACCCTTGTTACGAAATATATTGTTATATTCCAATTATCAAATTAAAACAGATTATATTAACAGTTCGAGTTGGGTGATCTGTATTTGAATGTTTAATCTAGAAAAATCGCAACATTCGCATTGATATTTTAGAATAATTTTTTATCATTTTTTGACCATCATATGAATTATAGTTGAAAAATTTGTAATAAAAAATTCCTAAGACTTATAGTAATTATTTTTATTTTAAAAATGTTTTCAAAAATATAAGAAATATATTTCTGGAACAGCTGGGAGGTTAAAATGCTATATGAAAACTTAATCTTAAAAATCATAGAAACCACTGTATTATAGAATGTTATTAAAAATTCTTCGCTGAAATATTAAACTTGCCGACTCATTTTTGAACATTTTTCAAATTATTGGAAGTTGTGGTTCAGTTACATACAAATTTTTTTATATATACATCAGTAGTGACTTTAGTGAGATATAAAAAAAAGACGACCGTGATATTATACTTTCAGAAATTATCACAAAATTATCAGAGTTATTTTTTTCTGTCACAAGCAATAGATTTGTTTTGAAAAAATTTCATCAATGTTAATCGTCTAAATTTTAGATAAAATCATATTTTAATTTTATTATTCATAAGATTCATTTAAAGAATAAATATAGAGTAAACTGGTAGTAACGCACTTTTGGCTGCTTGACTGTATAATAACTTTGATATGTAGAGTTTCAGAACATTTCACCGTATAAAATGATTGCTTCAATGATCAACAGAAATAACATAGATGAATGAAAGATGAACGTCAGATTGTATTTTTCATTGCATTTTTTTTTATTTTAAAACTATTTTTGACAACAGAATTGATAAAAAATTTGTGATACACCAAACAAAAATTAACGTTTAAATTTAACCCGGTTAATTTTATTATTGCGATTTCGTAACGCCCACTGAAACTATAATAATCGAATATAATCCAGCAGGACAAACACAAAGCGATACAATTTCAAAGTGGCGTCTCAAAGCTATGAAGGAAGCGATTTGTGACGCGAGCTCTCGTAATCCCATCTATTGACTAGACACACTTTCTCGGCCAATTTCACCAGGCTTTTATCTGTATTATTTTTTAATCCATTTTTTCCCCTTTTCGACGAATTTGTATTCAAATCTCATGCAAAGCCGTTGCCGCGATTCGGCTTTGTATTCATATTTTTATTCCATTTCTCGCGGCGTCGTCTTATTTTTGCAGCCGTTATTTTGCCGAGTCAGTGGTGGAATTAAGATTCCTCTTCGTAGCCAATTTCACGAATTGTGATTCAGTTCGTTCGAGTCAATCAAGGAGATTATGACGTGCTCATGATATAAGTCCCAAAGTGGATTCGCGAAACGTATAACAAAGTCTCGAAAAAATAAGTTTGAATTCTTGTACACGTGCCGTAAATATATGCGAGACATGCACTCTTGGCGCGATTCGAGGGCTCGATTGTCACGTAGGAAGAAGAATACTTGTTCACATGACCTTTTCGAAACGACGCTCGTTTCGTTTCGTTTCTTTCGGGGAGTAAAAATATAACTTGCATTACAATACCGCTCCGCTAAATCGATTCTTCGTTTTTTTTGTTTTCATCTAGTCCAGCACAAGATTCATCTATTTAAAAAAAAACTTAAGATTAAATTTTTAAAAATATACGTCATTTTTTCAATCACAATTTTTTCATCTTAAAGGAGCGTTTAAATTGAAGTTAGAAAATTACGGTCCGATAATTGAAATTATAATGAAAATCGAAACTGAAGTTTCATCTACTTGATCATAGTCGATTCGACATTTTTAACATATAAAGCTTCGGTAATGTTCTGCCAGCTGGCGTAATTTCGCCTTTGTTGAGAACGCTGCAGAAATGCCTGTTAAGCTCGCTTTTGTTAACCTTCTTAACTGTTTTCTACCAATAAGCTGTACGGCGTAATTTGATAACCGGCGCGATTCAACGAAGCACGCCGTAGACTAGTGTAAATCTTGACATCAGAACGCTCGTCGTGTGCCGCGATAAAACGTTCTGTCAAATCCTTGCAGCACGGTGTGTGTCGGATTTCTTTATCCGGAGAGCCGAGCTTAATTGTTCCGGTGTTTTTCTGATGTTAGAGGAGTAGTATCGTAAAAGCGGTCGTTTCGAAAAAGCACTTCTTGATTTCATTGCCGTTTGCGCACGATCGCTCACGAAATCAATCGATCGCAAGCCCCGCAAATTGGTTGAGGTTACAAATCAAACTGTTCGATTGAAAGAATGGAACGCAAAAAGAGCCAGCAATTGTAATCGGAAGTCTTTTTCTTAATTACATCGCAACGTGACATTGATCCATTTACACGCTCATTTCTGATCTACATATTTTTTCTAAAATATACAATTATGTACATTATCGATCAATCAATTATTCAAGCAGCCAATGGGGCTTTCCATAAGTTAAGTATAAACGCTAATAATAATTGAAATACATTTTAAAATTACCAAATTATAGATTTTGTACATTCATAACGTACAGAAAAGTTTTGAGAAGGGTATAGAAATCATTCATTTGACAAGTGTGACAGTAGAAGCGATATTTTTTTTGCAAAGTTTCAGCGTATATCTCTCTTTTTTTTCTTTTTTGTATACAAATTTTGAAATATATATTTTTTTTAATAAATTTCACATTTTTCTATGAGAGTTTACGTAATTTATGGACGGTCCCTAGAGGCCAACCCAAGTGCACCAAAGTTTGTTGCGTACGAAACAAAAAAGGTACAATTGTTGTCCTCCCTTCGCGTTCGTTTCAGTGAAGCATGTGCGCTTTTCGTTGTCTTGTTCAAGTATACGACTGCATGAGAAAAATGATACGCATCGCGAAATAGCAATGATGATTAATTAAAAGGTGAGAACGACAATTGACGTGTTACGATGACACGAATTATGCGACGCGAATCGAGATATGGTTCCATCAGCACGCGCAACTTCTTGTTCTGTACATCAAAATATATCAAGTCAAGTTGCCTAAGATCAATATCAGCTCAGATTTCAGCGAATCAGATCAGACCATCGTTATCATGAAAAACGTCAAAATTCATCTCGCGCTTCTTGACGCGAAACAACACAAGTTGAGAATGTTTCATCTCATGGCATACAAAAGATTCTCCAGCGACAGTGAATAACTCGACTTATCCTACGCGAGATAACTAAATAAAGCCGAACGCTGTATATCCTCATCAATATAACAGATGCTGGAGAATTAAAACATTACGTAACAGCAACAGTGATAAATTCTCGAAGACTTCGGGAGAAAATACAACAGAACCGAGCGAAACTTTCAAACTAGATTGTTTCAAGCTCTAATTAAACAGAATCTTTTTTATTATCATGTAATTTTGAGGGGGTTTGTGCGGGACGAAAATCGAGTATTCTACTCAGGTCTGAAATATTTCCTCCAGGATTACAAAACTGGTTCAACCAAGAGGTATTTTCTCTTGCCGAAACAATAACGGGTCGGCAAATGTGGTAAGACTGGGGTGCAATCGTCATACAAGTCATATACATGCAAACGCGATAATTAACAGCATACGATTAAAGATACTTACATATTTACTTATGTGTGTACATATATCTGTATATTCTTACATTTACATTTGTTATCGTGGCCGCGCGATGTGCCTGTGGATTGTAAACTTTATACATTATTGCTTTTCCGATAACCGTGTCGCACTTGCTTTGGCTCACAGCTGTTCGTTTAGTAACGACTGCAAGTACAGACGTGTGGGTGCTCAGAGTCGTTTTGTTACACGCTCAGGTATAACGCGGGGGTGTGTTTGTGTATACAACAGGTCGGCTCAGCTGCCGGACTGGTCACGTTTTTCCTTTGCTTCTCCGTCGTCGCGTCGCGCTCTAAATGACATCCTTAATTTTTCATTCCACGATTTGTCTTCTTAGAAAACGAAAACGCTTCCTCGAGCTACCTCGCGTTACATACGAATGACAATTCCAGACTCAATTTATAGACGTTTCTTCCTGGGCTTGAACTTCCGTGAACCCACTAAATTTTTGATCAAGTCGTCTGTGATGTGCACGTATACGAATTATCGTATTTTGTCTCACTGTTACCTGATCAATATTCGAGTTTAATTGTCTGGACTTCTAGTCTACACCCTTGAATAATTGATCCTATCAACTTCTTACTGCATGATGGATCATTAAAACGTGGATCAAATTATGTATTAGGTTTTAATTTTTGAGCGAATGTAGGTTCAACGGTACAGCCAAGTCAGTCCCTAGTTGAATTTTTTCACGGGTAAAAATACTTATTCTTTTTTATTGTAAGAAAAACGCACTTTTAGCATGAGTATGTTTCTTAGAATTGCCAGAGAAGGTTGAGTAGAATGATGTAACAAGAGCATCTATGATTAATTGTTAGACCAACGAACGTTAATGATCTTCGATATGTCGTAATCTGTCAGTCACGTTGAATTGCACTTTGATATGTCGGATTTTGTTCGAGTTTTATCACTGAAACTCATGAATAAGGAATCATATCCATTTGATAAGACGAACATTTTGGTACAGACTTTCTTTTTACAAAGTTAGATATGTGGAATTGTAATATTATTATTTAGACGAAATACAATCAAGTATCACGAGATGAGCATATTATTTTGTAATACCTTGCATTGTATTCGAAATGAATAGGTATAACGTTAGAATAATTTTGTGATTACAATGCAAAAGTCTTAATGAAGCGAACGTCTGCAGGCTAATCGTTGCGTTACGGTTTCCCATACTTGTTCTACAATACACATGTGTACAATCCCAGGCAGTTCTGCAGCCATGAATACGCCACATGCACACTGATAACCAATCATCTAAATTAACGAGCTTCATTTTAATTGAATTTGCCCTAACATCATTATACGCAATGTACAAACAATATTCTACATTTTTACCATTTTTGTTGTTGTTATTTATAATTACATAGAATACACGTATTTATAGAATGTTCTCTCAAAGACCTGTGCATTCGCAACTCTCGAGTCATTGTCATCGCTAACCTTTTGCACTCGCGCCATCTAATTCGAGCAAGGCCAAGTTTGAGTTGAGGCTTTCACTTTAAGAGCCTCTTCACGGTACAAAAATGGCTCAGACATTTCCAAATCTCCTTTATAAAACAAAGTATAGAAGAAAATTATTATTACTGTCCGTTTATTCCAACATCCAGTACAACTTCATAAGTTGTTGAGTTTCATAATTTGTAAAATAAAAGTCTGAACAAAAAGAACGTCCGATTCACGAAAATAAATATGACAAAACATCGGTCAGATAGAAATTTTGAATAGGTACAACGTCTACAATGACGATGAACCAAATATTATACTCAACTTTCCAAACCTGTACGGCTACCATTTCGCAAAGTAGCAGAAGAAGGCATCGGTCAACATTTTAGTAAAGTTTCTACGCGTCAACAATCAACAACAATAATTTGCTCTCATTTATTGTCTGGGACTCTGAATAACCCGTAGGAAAATACGGCGAATTTGGCGTGACCAAAATTAGCAACTGTCTTTGATAGTGATACCTGCACCAGAACATTGTTTGTTAGATCCATTTAGCAATACGTATAGTATACAACGGAGATCGTCAATCTGTAATAAAACTGAATAAAAGGACAATAATATATTTGGAACAAACTTATTGGAAGCACTGCAAACAAATGAATTTTAAGTTATAATTTGGAATATAATCTAAGCCATTTTGTCGCTTAAAGCTCGAAACTCAAACACGGTTTCTTGTTGGACTCTTGGGTGCGTCACCCGCATGTTTAAAGTTACGGTTTGATGCGTACATATATTTGTGTATTTATGTATATATTTATAATCTGCCTCACCGAGAGTGTTCGAATCACCCCTGTCACGAGGCTAGAGTCTCTGGAAGAGTCAGGAAGTTTGTCCAGAGGATGCTGCTGATTAACAACATTAACAACAGCGGGTGACAGAGTGGTGCTTGCGCGCTGCTACTGTGCGGCAACTTGACCTCCACTTCCGCCATCTTGAAAATGGAAAGAAGAGGATGAGTGTGCACTTCTTGGTGCTTATTGTTGATCTTATCGCTTAGATCCTCCAACATCGATACACATTCGTCCTGAAACAAACGAACAAATAAACAATTCTTATGATTGCAAAGAGTCGGACTCTGTTTGAATTTCCAATTTTTCCATTAAAAAAAAACAAACAAACAAAGAAGAAGAAACCATTGACATGTTTAAGAAACTGGATTGAATTGAATTTTATAATATTATTTTCTGCAATTATGTCAGTAATAGTTACTCATTCTACAAAGAAAAATGTGAATAAAATAACTATATTTTATCATGTGGTCATTTTATATAGGATCGAATAAGGAATCGTTTTCTTTTGAAGAGCTATCTAATTAAGCGAAAATTAATACGAGTTTTCATACAACACAACGTTGGTCGGAAGTCAGAACAGCTGCACTGTCTTGTACGGCCTCCTGAAAGATAAATAGAGCCTTGAACGAAAATGTGCACTTGTGTAGTAACTCCACTATGAAATGTTTCCCCCGCTATAATTAAAGTGCATTATTTATCCGCCAGGAAATAAACAATCATAATGCTTTTGATTCTACCATGGAGAAATGATCAGCAATGGTTTACAAACAAAACTTGATCGTCGGATGGATCATTTGATTATATTATAAATACAACTTCTCTGAAAACGATAACTCGCCAAAAAAACGAGATCAGTATTCAATTAACAGAATATTGCCGGTTGGGATGTAAAGTGAGCGGTAAGGAAAAACGTATATTGTTTCTTCGGGCCAATTTGTAGATTGAAAAATAATATAGCTGTTTTCTTTGGCGAGCTAAAAGAGAGGATATCAATTACCTTTTATTTTCAATTTTCATTTGCCCACGAACAAGCGTCGTGGCTGAAGCTATGTGAACGAAATAGGAAACGAGTTTACATCAATAGTGATTGAAATTAAAAGGTCATAGAAGTGGGGCACACGTAATAGCCGTATAAAATTACGTATCAGTATATGTAGCATGGGTTTGTTATAATTTCACATCTTGATTGAATCATATTGAAAGACTGAGAAGAGCCCTAGTAGTTTGTATAATAACTTCATTAAGTAAACTTTTGCCGTCACACATTTCCTGAGAGATCTTGAAACTTGCGAGAATGTTGCTGACAAAATAAGCACCGTGGGTGTTTATGCAATGAAAATTTGCATGAGGTAAAGACGTATTAATAATGAACTGTACAATTTGTTTCAATCCTCTCCCCTCTCGCCAAAGAATGTCTCGCACTCTTTCAGCTCGCGTATCACCAAATGTATTTTTTATGAAACCCGTAAAGAATGCCGACGTCCGCGTCGTTGCAACTTGATGGCTGCTCCGAGAGATCGGCTCCTGAAATTTCGTTGGAGTTGGGTTTGATAAATTACTCGGACGTAAATGCATCTATAACCTTCATGTCAAATCGAATGATGAGTTGTTAACTCCGCGGGATATTTCATACTTTTCATTGCGTGACATTTCCCGATCGTAATGTCCGATTGGTAATAAAATTGTGCGCCCAATATACGGTCTCGAATTTCGCTCTAAATTGTATTTCGGTTTTCATTATTTTCCTAACCGAGGGTTTATTTTTTCGTTGTAATTTCAAAGATAAAAAACGCCGGCTCGAAAAATTCAAAACTGCGAGTATAAAAATTAAAATCACGGAGGAGAGAAAAAGAGAAAATAAAACGAAAGGGAAAAAAAAATATTAACGTGACCAAGAACGAAATCAGGAGCATGCAAGGTTCTCCTACACATGAAGGGGTCGCTGGTATGGAAAACGCCTTGTCACGCAATGCAAATGAACTTACAGGGCGGGGGACACTCCCTACCTCAGAGTCTTTCCAGCGAACGCGATCATGCTGCCCTTTGACTCGTAAATCCCCTCGTGTTTTAACTTCTTTTTTCCTCCTTGCCGCTGGTTCGCATTTTGTATTTCATTTTATTTTTCCTTCCGCTCAACCGGCCTGCACGAAATCGCTGAATTCCGCGCAAATTCATGGATCGCAATCTAACGTCACTTTTAATCGCCGGTGCAGGTTCGAAAACGATAAGCATTCTCATTCAGTCAACTGTTTGGACGAAAATCGTTCACACGAATTGCGGCGAACTTCTTATGAATTGGCGAGGTTTGTATTTTGAACGTGACAGAGGCTAGGACGCAATGTGGCGGAGGAATGACAACTGCACTATAAAGTGAGGTGTACATAAATACGAGACAGTTCGTTTAATAAACTCAAGGATGAGTATACAGCAGACCGAAGCAAATACGTCGAATAATGAATTTAATTTCCTGGTCGTGTGAAAGAGATGTTCTAGTTGGCCGAACAATTGGTAACGTGGAACGGCGAAAAATAGAAACGTGCGCCAATAACAAAACTAGAAAACGTTTCTTGTGTCCAGCGTGATGGTGCGGGTTTGGGCAGTTGCCGATACATCTGACGATACAAGTGATGATTGATTTTTTTCAGCAAGGTCTTTCAAGTTGGAGCAAAGTTTGTGCTTCGATTGTTATCGAACAATTTTTTCGCGGCTCCATTGTACACTGAACGAGGTTCCTCTAATGGCAAAAATAAGTCTGCTTTCTTGGCTTGGTGTGCTGAGAGGTCGCTTTTTCGGTTCCTTGTTAAAGCTTGTTAATGCCGCACAAGTACTGTAATTGGAAAATATGTTTCAGTGATGATTTTGACGACCAAGCAGTCATCGGGATGAAATTAAAGTCAGACGAAAGTTTCGCGCCGAGTAACTGGAGAATGGCGAAAAATGAATGAAATATTTTTATTGAAAAATGATAATGTACATTGAGGGGGCATAAGAAGGAACAGTTATTATAGCTCGATATATGATACAAGTGTGCGGCTAACTGCTGCACGTGCGAAAGTGACGATCAGACTACGCATTATGCATTGCATGTTCGTTCTTATCAAATTCATGGAGAACCCGTGGGTTGGCCCACTTGCGCCAGGCGTTCGAAGCGTTATCCAATCAGGACGCGGCAGCTCGGTCAATGGGCATCTTCATTAAGATAACGTTACAATACCGTAATAGCGTACTTATCTGTCGCTATTGTTACTCCTTCATTTCAGTTGGCGATTTTTTTCATCTACTGCGCCGGTCTTAGATAGCACGCGAACCTTGCTAATGTTGACATCAATGCGTTTCAATTATTTGATACCAAAGACATGTGAGTTTAAATCGAATGCCAGCCATTGAATGTCTGATTTCCTGATCCAGTTTGTATCAGAAAACGATCGGCTTATTGTTGTCAAACGTTGAAATTAAAATAGTGAACATATTGATATCTTGAGATGTTTTACGTACATACGATATTGTGATTAAATTTTCCGCAATTGATGCGGTATTCATAAATAATTCCTCCCGAACGTGATTATGCTTATTAAGTAAAACTATATTAGCGTTGCAGTTCTAGCGAACGCAGTTCTTTACGACTTCTTAATGAATTGTTAATTAAACCTAAAAGCGTGTTCACAGACCTTTGGAATATTATATTTCCCTAATTTGCAAAATGTTGCACACTAAATTTTCATCATGCTGCACTTTAGTCCCAAAAATTCTTTCATTTCTGCGCTTTACCGTAAGACCGTCGCACAGAAATAAACAGCATATGAACAACCAACTAATAAATTTCTGAGTTTTGAGAAGTTCAAACCAACCATTAGAGTGACATAATCTGACTCCCAGTCTAGATATATATTACTATCGATTTTACATCCAGCACGACCGTAGTCCGGTTACCTCGTAAACGGCATCCTCGAAATGATAAGAGCAGACACACATCGCAACTATAACGAATATCACGAGGCTCGTTTGTGAATTCGTGGATGGACGATGATATTAATTTAACATTCTGTCGTTCAAATTATTCTCAAAGCGAACTTGACAGATTACGGTTCAATCATCGTGGTAAAGAATCGACGAGTCAAGCTTTATTTCAATTAATTTGAACATAATTGCAACTTCGATTAATGAATCATAATTTAAAAATATAAATACAATAAAACAAATAACACGGCCATTGTTGTAAGTTGTTATATTGTATTGCTTCGGAATTGATAAAATTACCCTCATTTGTTTGCCTGGATATTGTTTCGGCTTGACATGTAAAATAATTTAGATACAGGACCGATCAATGATTATCGATATCCAACCCCATTGATATTATTAAATTTAACGACGTTTTGTCGTTTATAACGAACCTAATGGAATATAATCGTGAAAAATTTTTATGGAGTGATCAGCAAAGCTTTATCGCCTATATTCCCACTCAAATGGAATATACTGAACCGTAAATCAAATAACTGAAGAAGTTTTGCCACTTTTTTCCAATTAAAATTTCACTCTCATTCTGATGAGTAACTTCGATATCATCGTGAAAATATTTTCTATGATTACATTGCGGTAATTTCGGGTGAAATGTTATCAATCATTAGTTTGTAATAATTGGTGATATCATCAGTGCAACTACGAGCAATGAATAAGTTAGCCCCGCGTGCAACAAAGTACGGTAACATCAGCAATAAAACTTTGCCTGGTGTGGACGGTTCAGTTCCGGTTTCTCACATTAGCCATTTGTCTCGTCACGTTCCTCCAAATATGTTTGAGCATCGAATGCGCGCAGGTGTTCCGCGTAGATAGCGGCCATTGGCGTGACGCCAATAAAGACTTTATGCCAATGTCCGCATCCGAGTATCGATCTCAACTCGCGACTTTTCATTGAATTTCCATGCGCCACTTAAGAAAACTAGTTCTTTCTCTCTCGAACTGAAAGCCCGCGTACATGCCTCCTTTCGACGAAAGAATCTTTCTCCCGTTGTCCCCTGCTTGAAAGCCTTTAGCTTTATCTTCCGAATAGGCCATAGAGTGACGTCGCGCAGAAAGTTCGTGTTCTTCAATGGTTTGCTTCATTGGTAACTTAAGCTATACAATTTTCTCGTGTTTTCAATTTCAGATACTTGTTTTTTTGTTCGAAAATCAAATACAATTTAGTGATCTGAATTAAAACCATTATTACAAGAAATGAATGACATTAAAATTATAAAAAACGACTGATTTTCATATATGGAAAAATCAATTTCGTTATTGGTACAAATTTATTTTAACAAAATAGAGAGGAAAATTTGTTAGACCTCTTCACGTGGAATCGAGTTGAACCACTTAAAATGGAAACAAATTTAAAATTCTGTGTTCGCTGGCTTGGAATAGAATTAAGCGGCGATAAATAATGCTATAAAATGCGAAACACCGTGTCACGACTGCAATGCAACGATTGTACTGAGGAAAAATAATTTTATGGCGAAATTCGTTTTCGTAAATCGATTGCTGCGAAGTGGCACTTGGTTTGTGTCAAGTAGATTTTCGAACAACGGAATTTCATTTTCGATGGCGAAATTCCTGGGAGTAGACGTAATCAGGAAGGCGCGCCAGTATCACAGTTTATTTTGCACGTACGAAATGTGGAACGTGAAGTTCTCGAGACGGGCTGGCGCACAGGGTGACTGCGATAACAAAGTTGCCGCAAGCCAGCTTTCGTTACTCATATGCGCGGCATTCGGCGGGCCCTCCAAGAATGAGCGCACAGCGCGCAATAGAAATATTCGGCAACCTTCAACATGTCGTTTCTGAAGTACGCGCGTTCACTGTTCTGTAATCGATTATAATTTTCGAATCTTGTTTTCTCCGCTCCCGTTTCGAACTTTCCTGAACGATAACCTGAAATCATATGAAAAAAAAATGAAAATGGTTGCCGAAGTACGAAATATAATGAAGGAAGCGCTTTTTTCCAAAAGAATTTGGTCATTTGGTCAACTTATGGAGAATAGTTGAAAGGCGGAAAAATATTTCTGTATGGCAAACTCAATAACCATAACCGTCCAAACCCATATGGGTATTGCTCGCACAACTTAACCCGAAATCTGACAGGCAGGCATGGAAACAGAAAACACGTGGCGCGTTAAATTCGCTGAAATAGCCAAGCGACACCACTAAACGAACCAAGTACACATAGTCTGTTTGAAATTATTACGTTGAGCTGGCAGTTAGACGCGTGGATCTCTCAATTGCCCGGGTAAAACAACGCAAACATGAGTCGGCCAATGTTCGGTTGACCTCCCCGGCATTGTTTGAAGTACAGGAATTCCTCCTGCAGCAAACTCGTACAAGATCTTGGCAATTGCGAGCTAAGCGGAAGCTAATGTTGAGTTTATCAGAGTGATAATCCAAACGAAGAGTGCCAACGTTTTGGGAATCCAACGTATCACGGTTTCGATCGATTTGTCGCGAAATCCAACGCAACAACTATATCTGAATAACTTTGCTTGATTCCGCGAGTGTTTTTAACGACCATGCCAGACGTTCGCCCGAAATAATCCGGGACCTCTGGTGGATCGTTAATATCTATTTTCGGATAACATTTGAATGTTTGGATGACAACGTTTTGTGCATTATGTGTCGAGAGGTGAATATACCCTCTTCTCTATTTCAGTTTGCAATTGAAATTGTCCACTGAAATAACTCCAAACAAAATAAAAATTTTTCTGGCGGCTCCCACTCATTGCCGCGACCACACCCTCATTATCAATTCTAACAATACAACGCCGAAATTACCCATTCAAAATCGTTGTTGGTAAACGCTAGTAAATCGTTTTTTAAACTGCCAGACCTTTGTCGGCATAATGAACGCATTGTGCTATCTGACCCGATTCACCGCAGACATCTTTAAAAATTCCGTTTTGTCCTTTATTCCACTATTCTTTTATTTTTTGTCTGAGACCTGCAGGTTCTATTAAAACGCGGACTGAGAGACAATATCCCGGGCTCCGAGAATTAGCACCAAATTGAGTGCGTGGCACTGCCGGTTACTTCCGACGATAATTTACCAAGCCGTGTTTGTGCTTGAAAGTAGCAAACACTGATAGTAAATGAGCTCAACCTCGTTAACGGTTTTCTGTGTACGAAAATGAAATTAAAAAAAAATGCAATGAATGTTTAATATTTATCATCTTATTACATCATTGATTTTTAAATTATTCCCATCGGTGACAAATCTGGCAAAAGTATGAAAAATAATGAACGAGAAAATTTTTGATCACGTCTGACAGTAATTATGTGAAATTTAATCTTCATGGAGGTAAAAGTTGAATATTTGACGTTAGTCGGGTCATATTTAGATACCACTGGCTGCTGTGTTGTTGTGTAAATCATTCATGACGCCGGGGTTGACACACGTTATAGGCTCGGCAGATATTTAATTAGAAGCAGAGTTACACAAATGCGGCGATGCTCAAGTTGTCAGAGCCGACGGCGAGGCTGCTTCTTTGGCGGACTGTTTACATGATGTAAACAGGCCGTAAATGCAACGTTCTTACGTTAAACACCATACGGTATGTGTTTGGACTGCAAAACTTAATGAAGTCTATGGTCATTCTTTCTATACGTTCTTTTAAATATTAACCTACGGATAACTTATTCTTTAGGGTCATTATGACACTTCGGGATGAATGTGACCGTGGAAATAACTTTGTCACTTTAAAACTAAAAATTTTTAAAGATACATAAAACTTATATATCAACAAAAAACTAAGGATAATAATTTTTTAATGCAAAATTCGTTTTGTCACATTCATCCTAAAGTGTCACAATGACCCGTACTGCCCATAACTTTAATTAATAAATCTTTATGTGCATTTTTTAAATTACAATTTCTTTGCACATTCATTTTATTGAATTCAAATTTAGTGCATACTTGGAGTCATTTTGTGACGTTTAAAAAATTATGACGCTTTAATAAAAATGCAAATTCACGTGAGTGTTAAACGCTTAGAATATGGGCGTTATCAAGTACCCTCTCAATAATAATGATATACCTGGTATAATGATGTGGTAGTGTTACAGTACACATTACCAGCACAGAGCGGCCACTGCCTAAGTGGACTATTAAGTTTTCGAGGAGGGGCTTAGAACTCCGAGACAATTCTATATCCCCTCTGCTTGTTTCCGTCGTATACTTCTTGGGCAGACTGTCGTGTTGGAGAGATAAAGGCATCAACGCTCATATCACGTAGAACCACTGGGTCTCACCCGAAAACTAAAGCCGAGCAACGTGGTTTACATTTGGACAGTTATTTGCGATTTCATTTTTCAGTGAAATTAATAAAATAATTTTTTTTTCAGTTATTTCAATTTTTTCTTTCAAAATTTTATGTGTACTTTTAAATTTATTTGGAAGATAAAAAAATTGTACTACTGAAGATGACTGAATCGATCAAGCGATTTGCCTCACAAAATACATTGAGTAGACGAGAAGCAAAATTACATGACACATTTTATTGAATATCCTATTTCTTTCATGTTTAAGTCTTCTTGAATTAGAAAAGATTATAATTCAAGTATATTTCGTTGTTACTCAGCCCGTATTATAGGAAAGCTTTGACTTCAAGAATTACATATATCACGAAAGGCATAATTAGGTCAGTATTTACGTTGCAAGAGTTGCTCATTTCAAATACAAATTCATTTATATACCTGCAAATGAGTTTCTAATAAAGCAATTACGTGCAATATCGAAGTTACGGTACATAACTAAGTGTATGCGTCGTAATGCACGATTGCTCTTTGCGTAAATCGATTTCGTGTTGATGCTCCAGCAAAGGCAAATAATAATAATTTAACTAAGCAAACTCTACGAATTTCTATGAAACTATCGATGAATGTTTTTCTATATGTTTTTAAAGATATTTTTTCTATTGATTATCTATCAGTTTTAAAATTTGTTTTCATGTTTTTGAATATATTTGAAAAATTCACTAAAAATAATCATAATCTGGCATACTCCATACATGGAGAGATGAAGGTTGTGAAACATTCCCTGATAAAAATGATATTATATTGACCATACATAAAACATATATTGACAAAATATATTATTTTAAATATAATATATTATCATTTTTACTAGGGTTCATATATTGTTTTCATTTATTAATGAAAAAGTTTTATAAAAATATATTGATGTACATGTCCATTGAAGATATATATTTTTTTTCATATACTGCCCTAGTAAAAAAGATCATATATTGTCCATATATTATCAATAGATTGACAATATATTATTTTCAGCAAATCATATATTGTTCATATATTGATAATATAT
>JAPYZS010000866.1:0-28565 GCA_030522925.1 Trissolcus japonicus
TGTCATCAAGTATATAATATACTTGTGAAAATCTACTTAAATTAAGTATATTTCACTTGAATGAAGTTTATTTTTACTTTTGTCAACTCGTTTTGACTGTAATGAAGAATATATATTCTTAAATGTATGTGAGGATATTTACTTCTTAATTTAAGATAAATATACTTGATTCAAGGTAGCATTTTTTTCAGTGTATCATTCCTCGAGCACCACCGTTGCGATCGTTCGCGCTCACCAGTTCATTCCTCCGCCACCATCGAATAATTCGGTGGGCGACAAGGACTAATAAGTTTAGTCGTTCTTGACGAATAAAACGTTGAAGTTTCATTAAATAAAACGTCAAGATCATTGAAAAGAAAGTTAACGTTCAATTTATTATTCTCTATTTTTCTAACTCAAGGAATAAAATGCTGAATTTAACTTATAATAAGCTGAAAAACTGAAGTTATCAATAGTTCAGTTCGGTTCCATGGAATTATACACTCAGAAAACACTCGGAGAAAAAATTATTTGAATTTAATAAATTTAAGTTAAATTAAATAAATTTTATTGGGATATGAACCTAATAAATGCTTATTAGGTTCATATCCCAATAAACTTTATTCAATTTAACTTGAATTTATTAGATTTAAATAAATTTTTCTCTGAGTGTACCCTAAAATTTTTCTTAGTGTAGGCTTCACGCGCGACTACTATTTATTTTTCAAGAAGATACTTAACAAACCGTCATATTTATTCCAAAAATTTCAAGTTTTACCCGTCAACCAATCAGAAATTGAATAAACCGAAGACAGACACCTAACTTCAGGCGACCGCTTTTTTTTATGGAATAGGAGAGGGGCGCGCACTTCGCGCGCGCCACACAGTCATTCGTAGTTTTCCAGTTTTGAACTGTACATTCTCAGCTGTCAAAAAAATATCAAACTGTCAAAAAATAAAAGTTGGACACCCGAACTTGGCCAAAGGTCCAACCCGCGGCCACCTACCGCCTTTCATCAACTTTTTCATTATGGATGGATATGGATGGATGGATTTTTTCTACTTTCTACAAAGTAGAACATTATTTTTTTACGTAGCGCCATCAGAGTCTGATTTGGGATCGTAACATTTTGATTTAAAAAAAAGGCAGAGCTACAAATAACCAAGGAAAAAGACTCATAAATCTGTATCAATCGGCTGAATGGGCCAAATGCATTTCAGCGGTATTGATTAAGCGTTCTCCACTTGACAATTACTCTCACAGGCGAATGCGAGGTGCGTGTCTGTCGGTATTTATAAACGCCAGGAAGTCTAAGAGACATCCTTAAGGCACGACGGTACAAGTTAGATGAGCGAACATAAGTTAATTTGATTTATGCCGAACAATTTTCACTGATCTAAATACGTCCTCGGAGTCATAAAAAATCTGTTTGTCATTTTGGCTAATGTTAATGGCTCGTTAAGATCTAGTAGCGTGCAAGCAGTCATTGAACTGACGACAATTTTCATTTTCCGCAGATACGTATTTACTTTTTTTCTTTCTTTTTTGCTACTTTTAGTTTCTTCTCCTAACGTCAACAAATGTTGTTTTATTACCACTTCAACAGATACTTTTTTTAGTTTCGATCAGGAATAAAATGGTATTTAAGTAACTGTTTATGTCATCGCTCTATGTAAGAAGAAAAACAGCTCTGTTTATTTCAATTTTATGGAATTTCGCATAGAGAATATAAGAAAAAAAATCGGTTGTTTGATATCCGGGGCTAAAAGTTGAAGCAAATTGGATCAATCTACTAATCTAAGTTAAATTTGAAAATAAGCTTTTTTTACTTTTTTTCTTTTTTACACAAAAATTTAATAATAAGATTTCTTGTTAATTTCTGAGAGTATATAACTTTGCCCGCAATTCAGCATTAATGACACTGACTAAATACATGAGGTAGTTAACAACGCAGATGCTCTTGTTGAGCAAAAAGATGACCCGCGAAAAAGTACTTAACATTTGAATATTCATTAGATCGTCATCAGCTTGCCATTTTGCATGACCTCATTCCTTTTTCTATAAAAAATGGTTTTACAAGCGACAGTCAAGACCCTTTTCATTAAATAAAATAAAATTTGACCGCCAAAAAATCAAACTGTTTTTGAATGTTGAAGTTTTTCAAAGTCATTTTTTTTTGTTTGCTCTCGTGTGTGCGAGTGATGTCCACACATGAAAAAATACTTTTTTGGAGATATTTTTTTTCACTTTTCGACTTAAGAGAGTGAATTGTGATTGCAAAAAGACTTTTGATTTTTTATAAAACATAAATTATATCAACCGTCAGTGAAGCAGTTTTAGTTCACTTGAGGTAACTTTACATTACCGACTGCAGGTCACAACCACGTTACCGACGTAATGTCAAGCTTACCAACAGTCGGTAAGGAAGTTAACTCGGAAAAAATTTTCGTGCAAGTTCAGTGACCTTAGTTTCAAATCAAAATTATAGTTTCTTGTAATGAAAATAAGTTTTGTAGAAAAACACAGCTTTGATTTTGAATAGACTCACCGGGGTATTTGCAGTCGTGCTCGTCACTACCGTCGTTGCAGTCTTCAGCAAAGTCACAACGTTGGGATTCCAAAATGCATCGCGTAACATCACAAGCGAACTCCCCTGACTTACATTCTGTAATAAATAATAACGATAATGTAAGAATGATGATTCCTATGAAATCAGAAACTTTTGTTTTCTTCAATGAAGCAGAAACCCATGTAGAAAATTTACAAACGGCGGATATAACGGACGCTTGACTGACCGCTGTCGTCGGACGTTGGGGTGGTAATGGCATGTAACGAAGTGTTACTCTGGCACAGCACTGCCAGCCAAGCGTCGTCAAACTGTACTGGTCCAGTACTAGTGGCGGTCGTCGATCGGTACTCGTTACAGACCATAAAAAATTGTTAGTTAATATTAATTGATGTTTCTTATATGATATTATAAGACAAATGACAAAAATTATAATTAGTTAAATTAAATAACAAAATGTCTGAAATTGACGATTAAATAATTTTTAAAGTGACAGATGATAAAACAGACAAAACTGACTAGTTTGTCTAGTTTGGATAAAAACTATCATCAAAAAGCACAAAACTGATCAACGTGTTGTACATTTTATTCAAACATTGGTCAGTTTCGTGCATTGAAAAACTTTTTTTTGTTCTTTACGTATTCAAACTGTTAGTTTTTTGCATTTTTTAATTTTTGTCGTTTTTTTATCGGTGTTTTTATCCATTTTTTTTTCGGTGAAATTTTAGTTGATTATGTGGATTTTCTTTTCAATTTATTTTATTTAATTTTTCTGAATGTGTTTATAATTATTTCGTTCGTTTTTTAACTGTTCGGATTGAATAAATTGAATAAATTAATAAAAAATAGGTTATAATTTGATTATAATCAGATTTATTTATAAGTCATGTTTTCTCAATGGATTTGCTCTGACTTGCAAACGTCAACTTTATTACAAATGCCAAGATCCGCTTAACCAAAAAGTATGTATTCGACCAGTACCGACTGCCAACGGTCGCCGACGGTACATTCCCAGGCCTGGCACTGTTGTAAAAAAAGTACTGGGGTTATATCGACCGATGACGGTTGCTTGCCAGTACGTTGGTAGACTGGGTGCGTTTGTTAGGCTTGGCCAGCCACCGACTTTTCTACATGGGCAATTATAACTAACCGAGATATTTTAAATAATGTTTGCCAGCGGTATTTATAATTCACGTAAATTATTTGCTAAACATTCGATTAATGTTTCTAGAATGAAATATACATGCAGGTAATATTATAACATCCATGCTAGAATCAGAAATTGAACACGAAAATCAACACGGTGTTCGTACAATATTATTGTATGGTTCAATGAAAATTTGTAATGAAAAGGAAGATTCTATTGTATTATTATTAAAAGTTTAAATGAGATGAAA
The DNA here is from genome assembly GCA_030522925.1 of Trissolcus japonicus. Classification (NCBI taxonomy): domain Eukaryota; kingdom Metazoa; phylum Arthropoda; class Insecta; order Hymenoptera; family Scelionidae; genus Trissolcus; species Trissolcus japonicus. Next base: position 3,944 of record JAPYZS010000866.1, read on the forward strand.
TTTGTCGAAAAATTTTTTTATCAAAATTGAAAAAAAAAGAAATGTATCAAAAAATTAGTAAAAAAATTTAATCAAATTGTTGTTAAATTATTGATTAAAATTTTGATATCAGATTATGATGATCGAAAATGGGCGAGCAAAATTTTGTCATAATCCAATTGTACCTGATTGTGGATAACAGTTTTCCTCGTCCGATGCGTCGTTGCAGTGCGTTATGCCATCACATTCGTGAGCATAACAGATGTAACGGCTTTTGTCGCGACAAAGCGTTACATCATCACCGCGACAAATGTTTTCAATTTCGGGATAGGATTTTACATTGGTCGTGAGGTCGTCTCGCCCGAACTCTGTTGATGTTGAGTCAGTAGTGTAAATAGTGAATGGTCAAACATATAACAGGTGGGTTCATTAACAACATCCGCAATCGTCGCCTTCGTATCGTAGACCATTTTTTCACCTGATTTATTTAATCCTGGCGCCAAAATTCAAATTTTGGCGCAATAAAATTTGATTTTGGGCGCCAGAGGCAAAAGTGTCACCGAAATCAATTTTATCCATGCTCAAAAATTTTTTCGCGCCCAAATAAAAATTTAGGCGCGGGGAAAAATTGTTTCAGACGCCAGAAAAAAATGGTACCAAAATCAATTTGTTCGCGCGCAAATTCATATTTGGGTGCGAGAAAAAAAATTAAGTTTGGATACAAGCGCCGGAAGAAAAAGTGTTAGAAAATGTTTTGGATGAACGTCAACGTCAATTGGAGCCACAGTTCGTAATGGCAAAATTAGTGGACTAAATTACATGTGAGTTGGACATGTATTATCGAGCACTAGTTGAAACCAAGTTGGTATAGCAATGTACTTACGCGGTGTAGCTGTGGGACAACCCAATTCATCTGATCCGTCATCGCATTCTGACGTGCCGTTGCACCGAGAACCAAGTGGTACACAGTGACCGGTGTTACACTGCAACTGACTGGCATGCTCGCATTCGGGCCTATCGTCGCTTCTAACAGCATCTACTCAGCCACGACATACAATTCGACAAGCAAAAATGTTCCGAAAATATAAACATAATTAAAAACTGACATCTGGTTTCTACATATCTATCGCATGCTACACAACATCTATACACTTTTGATGCATTTTTTGAATTTTGAAACAAAATTAATAAATAATGAATAAAATTGTAATACAAATTATGTTAAAAACATCAAAAAGATGTATCGAATTGTAATGTATTAGTGTGACATGATTGTTCAGGGTAAAATCTATCGTTCGTTTCAGTTATGAAGTGAAAACCGTTCAACGTTAGCGCTGAAAAGAAAATAATCGGAATTTTTATGAAAATGTGTCACTTACCGCGTTGTGAGAACTTTCACTTTTAATGGGGACGAAAAAATGGTTGTCTATTTATCTATTTTTTAGTCAGGTGAGTATTTTTGAAATTTGCTGTTGTAACGCTGTTGTTTGCTCGGTAGTTTAAGTTGTGTGTACCGATCTCGTGAGATGTGCATCAGTGAATGAAGAACAGAAAAAGAAAAAAAAATACCTCGGCAGAATTTCTCACTCAAATTTTTAAAGAAGATTGAAATATCTTTAAAAACCGATGGTAAAAATTGATAAATATGTGCCGGTGATATATATAGTTTATTTCGACTGTAAAAATAATAATCAGCTCTGTATAAAGCAAATCAAACTAAAAATCCCTTAATGAACATAATCAATACAAATAAAATTCACGTCTTCAGGCATTGCTATTAATAATTGGTTAAATCCGGAATACTTTCTTGTCAACTTAGAACACGATCTGACAGTGACATACATATAGACGTGTGTTGCATTTTAATTATCACGTTAATACATTATTTAAATCGTACACAATTGCAACGCAAATGCACCTCGCAGAGAAGGAGAATGAATCGCTAATGCACCCACGTTTCTTACTATTTTGTGAATCAGACAATATTACTTAATTGTCTTTTCAATTATATAGTGTAAATAAACAAACTGACTATTTACCTTTAAATGTCTTCATCCATAATAACATCATTTTTGAATACACAGTCTATATTTTTTTTGGACAGATTTAGAGAGTGCAGTTACATTAAAAGCATTTAGTTAGTCTGACTTTAATTTGCTTCGAAATATTCAATAAATATTTTTTTTATTTTGAACAAAAAAGGTGAAGAGAACTTTTGATAATGACAAAAATGCAGATGCGATATAAAAATACATTAAAAGTTTAGCAGCGCGTGTGTGCATGTGAGCATCGCATTATTGCTGGTACGTTTGGAAAGTACGTGTCTAGGGAGTCGAAATAACTTACGAGTATTTGTTGACGAAATGTGTACGCTTGATGTAGGCGCACACTACAAGTAATAAGCATGCTTATCGCTACTTTTCAATGTCTGCGCGCTCGCAGCGCAGAGAAAACTTTTTGTGACAATAGCGCGAGTTTATATTTTTTTCTTCCTATTCCCAACTATGTACATTTCTTTTTTCCCTTTTTTATGTCTTGTTACCTTGGAAATTGCGGAAAGTGAAGTCGCCTTGAGGCACGGACACCGAGCCCACGTGGTGCATTCGCATTTGGTCTTCCAAAAGCCGGCGGATCGCTTCGTCGCTGCTCACAGTCGTACCCAGGTCAAGGGTCACGTGAACAGTAAATGAGTCACTTGTTGGACTGTGGAGAGGAATATTGCTTAATTTAGGCACAGAAAATCATAATAACGCAGAACATTAATTTTTATTTTTTAGTTAAAATACAATTTTTGAAACATTAAATTTATTGTTTTCATGGTGGAAATTATGATGTTAAGATATAACATTTTTGAAATAAAAAAAAATCCGAAAATAATTTATATGGAATTTTTACGAAAAAAAAATTTTGTTTTATTTTTTGACACATGGTGTGACACCACTTTTCAGTGTAAAATGCACCATTTCTTCGATTTTCGAGCCGAGAAAACTTATAGGCATCAAGACGAATTGAAAATAAATGTTTAGAACGTAATTCTGATAACTTACGCTAATTTAACAACGTTGGTATTATGAAAATCGTCCGGAAACTCTCTCTTGAATAGGTCCTCAAACGATTTTGATATATTGTAACTAAGAGATCGGTGTTCTTCGTTATTCCTGTTCAGCAGAGCCTCCCTGAAGGGCTCTGACATTGTGAATTCTATTCTGTAGTATTCTATAAACCAAAATGTAAAATTCTTAATTTATCCTGAATTGAATAAAATTTGTCTATAAAATGGCAAAAACAGATTTTTTCGTACTGAATGTTTTGGCTGCTTTGGGTGCCTCACTAGGCCTGTGCACAATTGCGTGCACTCCACTAGAGCCAGCGCTCCCTTCGGTCTCGCCGGAACTGGCGAGATCTTCATCATCCGTTTCAAATACCTTGCGATGCTGCAAAAGGAATGAATTCATTTGTTTTAATTAATTTGTTTTCCTTTGTAATGAATTTGAGATGTTTCTTTTTTTTCAACATACTCCATCTTTTTGTTCCAGTTCCTGATCTGCATAGATGTCATTGCTCTGCTCTTCCTTGTCCTTAGCAGACCATAAGTTGAGAACCTGCCTTTTTATCCTACGAAATAAAGATTCATCTTTATGCCTCTCGATGGATGGAACTATGTGAGAGGGTGCGTATCTTCCTTCCTGTTCAAATATCAAATCGTCATTCTGTAACAAAAGCAAATTTAAATTTTTTCATACTTTTTTCCAAAGAAGAAATTTTATTTAAATTTTTTATCTTTATGGCAAATTTCATTGCTAGTTTCAAATCAGACAAAAGAGTCTAAATTAAATAGAAATCTTTCTTTTTATAGAGAAGTCTTATTTAATTGTTCACACATGGCGTGGCCAAACATTTTCAAGTTAAAAAAAGAAACCATCGTTCATATCGTATATGCGCGAATAAGACGTAAGACAAAATGTTTGATCTCGAATACGAAACGCGATATTGTAAATTGTATAAAATATTAAACGAGTCAGCGGGATATATCACGAGCGCGGTCATAAAAGTGCAAATCGAGCGCATTGTATATTAAACAGTTGTGCGAGGCACAGCCGGGCGCAAGCAAAACATAGCAGCAAAACGTGTGAACAATGTTTCAGGACGATGATTAAGGAAACATAAAAGCCCGGCCAATAAACCGATGGCATAACTGTCTTAAATTACGCTGCGAATGTGCGCGCAAGCGGAATAAATATCTCGTCACGCGTATACGACAAAAACGAGCGAAATCGTTCGGCGTGAACAACCGAGGCCCGGCATGAAAATTTAAATATAATATACTGCGCGTATCGCGGACGCAATTTTATTGTCATTTTCGAACGCTTCGGGAAGAGTCAAACCGCCGGCACACGGACGGCATACGAAGCGCGCGTACGACGCGTGTTTACGATTAGATCGCCGCAACACGTATCTCGGCGTTGTTCTTATGCTCACGTGCCCATCGTAAAGAACCAATTCCCGTCTAAACACACGATATAAATTCAGCATCGCCCCGGCCATTTGGACTCGGATTCGCGCATTCCCAGCCCATAGACATTTCAAGTGCAAAAACCGACGGCGATCAATGTCAAACGACGTTTATGACAAAAACAATCGTCCATTCCGATGATAACTCCCCGACTCATTCAAACTTTTCTCACTTGTTGGCTGTTTCTTTTTTTTAAGCTCTTTTTTTTTCTTATCATCTTTTCATATTGTGCAAAATACAAAACCCATCATGGAAAATCGTAAAATAAATCGATAAACTGTTCATCTTTATGGTTATGATTTCCTTCAAAATCAAATGGTGTGGTTGAGAAATTTCAGGAAAATTGTTTTTAGTCTTTAAAAACAGAAAATAAAGAAAAATATAAGAATATTTGAATTAATTGAATTGAGGATCATCTTAATAACGACGCGCGGGTACCTCAGATAGATTTTAACTATATTTAATGAAGATTAATTGGTAACAGGATAGTTTTGCTTCAGTCGAAGATACAGTTCATGATAAAACAGGTAGTATCATCATAATGGTGATGCTTTCAAATTAACGTATCAGAAATTGCAAGAAAATTTAATGAGAAACTTTTTTGTAAATGTCTTGCTCAAAAATAAATAAGTTGTTATAGTTAACTAGAAATACCAGAAAATAATAAGTTTTTTGTTGATGTATAATTTGAGAAGATATTTTTTCATGAAAAAAAAAAAAATTATTACAGATTTTGAAAATCCGAGATATTTTTTTTATTTTTTAACATTTCTTCTATTAAATCGAATATAATTTAGGAATCACGTTTTAGCCGAGGTGAATGTTCAAAATTTAGTTCAAGATTTTAAGTTATTATTTATAAAATAACTCAATATTAATAACAAATCAGTTACGTAATGCAAATGTCAGAGTTTCTTTTAACTAACAAGTTCTGTGAAGTCTTTAGTATTATGCCATAATCATTTATTTTATATAAATTGAATATATAATTATATACCTCGTATATTTGTCATTTATAATTCGAATATAAAGCAGCAAGATTATAGATAAAATTTATATAAATATAACAAAAAGTACATAAAAACTATAATAAAACTATATATAATCCACATGTATTTTGACTTTTATTTTTGTCCGTGCGGGTTTGTTTACAAAGTTCAAAAGTTTTAAGCAATCATGTTGAAACTTGTATTTATGATAAAAATTTCAATTTGTAAAGCAAAGAAATTCGTCGTCAAACGTGTAACTGTAATGTTCAATGAAATGTATATTTTTTATCATAAAAAAATTGAATGTTTCTAGTTTTGACGCTGAAAAAGAGATGCGGATAAAATAAAGAACTCCATGGCGTGACGTGTAGATTTTGCGGGCATAGAAAAAGATGACACACGCGATACAGCCGGCTACAAACCTCGCGAATCATAGCCGCAAATGTAACACTTCATTCAGCTGGATTTCGCCGGGCGAATAGAAACGAGACGTTAGACAGAAACTCGCGGTATACAAAACTTCAGGATAAAATGCAACAAAAAACTGAATGCCGTGCTCGATACACGAACCATCATTAGCTTTTCATTAGCACAAAACCGCAAACACTCTTTTGCATCTTGTTATTTTTTCATAAGAACAAAGAAAATCTCCGCAAAATTTGATCATCTATAGTGATAATGAATGGACAATAACTAGAAGAGTGAAATGAATTTCGATATGATAGTTTGGGAACTCAAAAACAATGGCTAATATTATTATCATTTTTCTAAAAAATTTGGAACATTTTATGTATGCAAATAAACCAAACAATTGGCCCGGGGGCTAATGCTTCTGAAACGTAAACCATAACACATACGTATTATTTTGGTTTCTCATCCATCCCGCATTTTTGGGTCGATTGAACAGGGAATGCGTTAAAGGAAAATTTTTCACAGATTATTATGATTGCCCGTTCTGTTCCCTAGAAAACATTGTTTCCGGGCCCTTGAAGGGCATGCCCTGCAAATGAACAGGGCCCCTGAAGGGCGATTCATCCGCTGTAAGCGGGGCCTTTCTTGGTCGGTAACCCCACGCCCTGTAAACCCCCATGTTTATAAATTTTTTTTTATGTAAAATAAATAAGTCTAAAAATAATAAGCAATAAAAATTTAATAAATTGTCTATAATAAAATTGAAAATCAAATGAAAAAAGGTAATGACATATATTATTACTTCGACCGGAAATCAAACTCATTTTGAAATTCAGATACCTTATTATAAAAGTCACTCATAGTCTTATGTCATTGCATTATTTAAACCAGTTTTTTTGTAGTAAATATCGCATTTGTTAAAAAATTGAGTTGAATATTAATAGTAAATAATAAAACATTAGTTTTCTTATATTTTTGAGTGATTTTAATACTTTGGAAACAATTTATTGTGTAAAATATAATTCAGCTGTTACAATGTTCTGTGAAAATTTACAAAAAGTATTCATAATTTTCTATTTTTATTTTTATTAACTTTTAAATATTTTTCATACAAAATTTGTTAAAAAATATTATATTTAAAAAAAATTAATCCAGGCATCTTAGTGGCCCTTCATTCGCCCTTCAGGGGCAATTACAGGGCAAAGCGTCACATGCCCGGTAAGTGCCCGGAACAAAACCTCAAAGGGCATTGATAGGCCCTTCGAGGGTTGCCCCTGTTGGAGCTATTTGTGTCTACTAACCAGGCATGCCCTTAAGAGGCCCTGAAGATGTTCAGGGCACGCCCTGAAAAATTGTTACTAGGGTTGATATGGTAGAAATGAAAGAAAAGTTGTTCGAACTCTAAGAAAAATTGTTGGAAAACTTTCAAAACTAGTTTACAAAAAAAGTGTTTCAACAAGTTGCGAGCATTTTATGATTTTCGTTATTCGATACGGGGGTCGGGAGGCAAGAATGTGTCGAAGCGTTAATTTAATCCGTCAATAAAACAAAAGTGTATTTACAGAAGCTGAGTCAGAAAAAGGCGACAGGCCTTATTCCGTCGGCCCATTAAGTCAGCCTCAAATTTATGAGTAACATACACACTCGACACAGATACCTCATCGCATAATCTTCATGATTGTCTGATGGCTCGCTCGACCGTCTTTTGCCAATTCTTTTGTGACAAAATTCACTGTTCGTGAATGTCCCAGAACATTTGTTACAAATGCCCGAACAAAATTTTGTACAAAGCTATGTAATTATTCATTGATGCTGTCGCATGGTTCATCTTTTTATTCATAAAAATGCTCTGTATATGTTGCTATATATAAAGTCAGTTTTAGAACTCATAAGAAGATATTTATAAAGTCGTATGAAGCAATATAATATTATGAAAACATTTGTAGATCGCATAAGATACTATATATGAAGACATATATGAGCCGTGTAAGACGCCATGTATGAAGTCGTATATAAGTCATATATGAAGTATATTGATATCACATAAGATAACATATATGAAGACATATGAGGCATATGAAACAACGTATGAAACCATGTCTGAATTTTCAACTTAGTTTAGTGAAACTCGTATCAAAAAGTTCTGAGACTTTTCGTTTTGGTATAAACCAAAAATAAAGCACTGTCGAACAAAAATGTAGGTGAAGAAAGGTTTGCCAAGATTCGTGTCAATAACGGCTGCAAGAATCTAATGAAACGTACAGAAAATGTATACGCGCGAGCACTCCTTTTGAATTGGAGGACTCGGGTGTAACGAACGTCGTGGCACATCGGCGTAAGCAGCCGCAAAAAAGCAGATACCGAAGTGCTCGGAGGAAAAAAAGAAAAAAAAAAGAGCCGCGCTCGGAGAAAGAAGAAGAAAGAACCAAGTTGGCAATGGGGGATTTGTCGCTCGAACGTTAGACAATGGACTATTAGAGCAGTTTTAACGTAAGCCGCTCTGCCACCCATTTGCGAGGCACCGCCGCGAGGCCGGGCCTCGAGAGGTGTTAAGCCAAGAAAGGGCTTTATTTCAACTCCACTTTTCCGCGGTTCAGTTTTTTTCACTCCACTAAATTGATACATTCATTAGTAATCGTAATCGCGCCGCCTCAATTTGTTTCCAAAGTCGACATCAATCTCGAAGAATCACTGCTCGAGAAGACCATTCTACTTTTTTTTCCTTCTTCTCTTGGCATCTCAAAAATTGGGGGGGGGGGGAATCAAAATCTTTAAAAAAAAAAATTTCAGATTGAATATTGAAGAATGAACAGACTGAAAACAGAGAAAAAATAACTCATTAGAATTAAGAGAAGTTGTTAACTGAAAATAAGAAAAAAATCTTTTGTTAAGATTTTGAAGTTTACACGTCAACATTGATGCAGAACTTTAAAATATTATAATACTGCTTTAACTCTTTTCATCTACATATTTTCATTATTTGAATGTTAAGTTTGCGCTAATAAATTAGAATATCATCTAGAAATAAATGGTCAATTAAAACTTATCATACGGATTTTTTAATTCATGCAATTACAAAAATTAAAAGTATTTAACAAAACTTAAAATAGACATCAAATTATTAAAACATTAATGTATACGAATCTGAATTTTTCGAATATTTATGCAAATCTATTTTTTATGAATTGACAGAAAAATAAAAAAACAATTAAAACTAATGAGTGAGTAAAAATACACGTCAAGATATTTAGAGTGATATCTCCCATATTTTATTTTGCGACGAACATGATTTAATCTATATTCCGTGCTCTAACTTCTTGACTCAAAATTTTAATGTCCAAAATTTTTATCTTCTTTGCATTAGATTTAATTGTCCTGGAAAAATGTTAAAATGTGAGAGAATTATTATTTTGTATTTTGATCTTTGAGATGGCACATCAGAAGAGAAAATTGTTCTTTTTTAATAAAAAAAATGATTTGTTCGATGCAAAAAAGTCATATGTGACCCCATACTGCGGGTCACTTGTGACAACGTGTGGGGTGATTTTACTATTTAAAATGATAAAAAAGAATATATCAAAGTCCACACATATAGCCCTCACGGACGAAAATATAAACCAAAAATATAGACAAAAATGTAACCTCATTTGTAAAAATGTTATAAAATTGAAATATAAACTGTTTATAGGGTGACTGCATCAATATTTAACAGGGCACAAGTGAATGACCATTGCATTGGAGTGACAAAGATAGACAATGCATTTTAAATGAGCGGTCATTCATTGGTTCATTTACCCTAGTCATTATTGCCGCTTTTTTTTTAAATTTTCATATAATGAAGGTTAATGCGCCAATATTTGACCGGGCACCAGTGAATGACCATTGCATTGGAGTGACAAAGATAGACAATGCATTTTGAATGGGCGGCCATTCATTGGTACCGAATCTTAATCGGTCATTCATTGGTTCATTTACCCTAGTATATAAAAAATATGAAATCGGAATATAGACAAATATATTTTCTTTCTACATTTTCTCTATATTCTCTAATATTATTAAAAAATATTACTTTTTTCAATTTTTAAATTTTTTATACCGAAATTAACAAGTGTCACAATCACCCGATACGTTTTTATTACAATTTTTCGAGTTAAAAATTTGATGGTGAAAATCAAAAGTAGTGGGAAAGCTATTTTTTGCCTCACCACAATTGCAACGTGTCCGTCTTGGCAAACGAGCAACAAGTGGACGAATATTCACTGCTAACAAAAAGCAAACAGACAAATTTCGGTTGCAAATTTTATTCGAATCAAGTAATGCTTATTGTTAGGAATATAAGATTAGAGACGAAAATTAAAAAAAACAGTTTGCAGCAGAAAAAGTAAACAGTGACAAAGTTTATGCTATAAATACTGGGTGACTAAAACGTTTCTCCGTATTATAGTGCATGGATCTTTGGTATTGAAATTGAAATGAGCGAATGAGTATAACTTGTAATAATAACTGCCATGTTTCGTATATACATGCGATACAAAACTAAATAGAACTTTTCTGTTAATTAAAAATAACCAGACAAAAAATGAATAATTAATCATGATTATATCTGATGGATCAGCAAACATAGTGGGCAATTAAAATAACTTTTTCTTGTCCACATATCTTTCTCTTTTTTTTAGTTTCCATGAAATTCCCGGAAGACTACTTTTTTTCGTTTGAAATTCGATTAACAGGTTCGAGGATAAAATTTTGATTAATAGCTTGGCACAATTTTCGCACGAGGATTAATGAATGGCTTGATCTTTTAAATGTCACATTACAAGGATGACATAACGTCGCTTTTCAATTGAACACGTTGCACAATATTTAAATGAACCATAAATTCTGATCGTAGATGCCACCACAGAATAATAATTCGTAGAAAGAAAATAATAAATAATAAAAAGGAAAAAAAAAACGATGAAAAGTATATTATGTATTCAGCATTGTTCAGCGGCGATTTATTATTAGAAGATGATTATGATTCGATGATTAACTAAGCGTGCGGCACCGCCGATAGTCGCTTTGATAAATGAACTTGCCATTGAGACCACAACTCATCGTGCCGGGTAGGAGCGTAGGAGAAATTGCGCAAGATAATCATCTTTTCATCTTTGATCATGTTTTACGACAAACTACGTCCTGAGTTATCAAATTTGTACTTAGTGTTCAACTTGTTACCAAAACTTTTGATTTCGTTTGTTTTAATGAACATGCAAGTTTGACACCCTAATACACTACAAAAAATCTTTTCTGACAGTCTCTGAATTTAAGAAACTTTGTACCTGAAACCGAGGTTTTTTTGAAATTTTATCTATCCTTAATAAAACAATCTGATTTTACGATCCGCCATACTTACTATTCAGAGTAAATTATTTCAGATGTTTCTTTCGATTAAACAGTATTTTGACAGCATAAAACATATTTTATACTGATTTTACCTGATGTATCTTTACATTCAACGTGCTCTGTTAATCATTGAATCGCACTAATATTATTTTCCTCTGCATTATATGTGGTTATGTCAATCTGTCATCACCCACAGGGACGAAAATATATGTATGAATATATGTCAAATTTATATTTATTATGTAAATATAATATAGAGGTTCAAATGTTCCTAAATTGTGGGACAAAATCCATCTGAATTTCAGATTGAATTTTTTAAAAAAATCAAAAATTCAAACAAATTAAAAAGAATTTCATTTTCTTAAATCTTTCGTTTTTAATTTTTTGTTAAAAACTGAAACTAAGTCAACCTAAACAATAAACATAAAAAAATATGAAAGACTGTTTTTAAAAATAGAACGAAAAATTATGTGAAGTGTTAAAATTTGATTTCAGGTACGTTAAAGTTGCACGCAGATAGACAACAGAAGGCAAGGAATTTGTGAGTGCAAGGAGGGTCGTTTAGCGAGAGAAACGGTTAAGAAAAAGAGATGAGGCTACATCGCGACAGCTGAGTGTCCTTGTGAAGGGTCGCGCAAGTGGGGTAAGTGAGTTTCGTAATTTGTTGAGCCCGACACTCACGCGCAAACCAGCCTCGGGTTTGCGCGCTCGTGCCGCGGCAAAAATGGACTGTACATCGCACGAGACGTGAGATTGCGAATAATTGACAAGCCACATTTCGATCGTTGAGATAAATGCTACACATGTGCTGCACTTGCCACTCCCCTCCTGCCCCATTTCACACGTCGTCCCAACCGTCACCGAGTCACAACTTGTCCGAATCTTAATTTATGGACAAAAAATTTTAAAAATGGACGTGTATTGCAACGGCAATATATGTTCCTGATTCGAAAAGTATCTAGTCTTACATTTTGCAAAGACAAAAAAAAATCAACTCGTTTTTATATATGTATAAAAATTGCCTCTTTCTTTTTTCTGATGAGATCTTTTCGCTTTGGTGGAAAAGAAAATTAAGTGAGATTCTGGTTTTGATCAAATTTCCCACTCTGAGATACATTTTCATCCCAATATTACAACTTTTTCATAAACATAGTCCTCGGATGCTGCAATGCATTCCTAATCAACCTGGTTAGATTTTTTTTTTCCAAAAAAAAAATGATTTAATTTCATGAATTTATGAACAAAAGTATGGTAAATATAGTGATAAAAAAAGGAGAAAAAATTTGAAAAAAGAAGGTCTGTTTTTGAAAAGAGATCACATTTGAATCATGACAAATGGCCGCTTGAAAATTGGCCGTATAAACGAATTGGATTGCGTTTAAAAATAACTATATCAGTACGCGTGTTCCATCCTTCTTCGCGTCTCATTCTTTTTCAGTCATAAATTTTTCACTTTAGCAACTTCCTCGATTTTAAGCCGCGAAAAAGTTATACGATAGCTCGAGGCTTCGTGTGTTTCTTTCATTTCGTCTTGTTCGTTTCTCTTATTTCTGCAGCCCGCGCGACGTATATATTTATTTATTATATTTTTTCTCTCTACGCGAAACAAGGACGCGGCTACGTTTCCTCAATTTAGCGGCGCTCGAGCGGATTGGCCGAATGCTGTTTGACCTTCTCTAACTTCTATATAAAATTTCATATAAGATCATCCGTTCCGAATCTTCACTTTTTCTGAGGCTAATCTCTACATTCTCACGAAAGTAACACGCGTTTCACATGCGATTTAAAGCTCGTAAATGTTATACTTTGCACTGTAATTTTATTGCCATTACAACAAAAAATTGAAAAACAAACAAAAATTAATTTATCCATTTATTACTAGTTTTCTCTTTCTGGTAAAGCATGTTTATTCAGCATAAAATTATGCCTTACCTTTTTAAGAGATGCTCGAAATTGGTAAAAAATTTGCCAATTTGCAAATTATTATTTATTTTTTTGACTTTTTGATTCAGTTTTTTTTGTATATGACGCGGCACCTCTTTTCAGGGTCGAATCTATTGTTTAGTTCGAATAATGAATGTTAGAAAAAAATCTAATCGTTAAAAAAAAGATCCGTTACATATTTCAAAATCATTAGAAACATTATAAATCAGAGCGAGAGTGTTGTCCATGAAAATGCCCGACTATTTTGAAATGTACATGTTATTCAATTGAGTTCCGTTTGCATGTTTTCTGACAAAAATAAAGTGTGCGAATCGTATACGAAATTATGAAAATTCGTACCTGCCAAGATTTTAGCTAAAGGCGTGAATGTTTTTGAGCCTTATCATAAAATATGGTAATTCGGTGGAGTTTTCTATGTGTAATTACTGTGAATGCATGTTGGAAAAACCGCATTTGCCACTCGGCGTGGGATGCCATGCAAGATTATACGTTTATGAGATCGCAAAAAGATAATCGCCGGATATTGTATGTACTCTCTAAATTCGAATAAGTCCAAAGTCTTCCACCAATTGCAAAAAGTGAAAATTCCATTTTAATTTTGACTCACAATAAGTAAAAAAAATTCACTTTCAGCAATTGGTACAAGACTATGGACTTATTGTACGTGTATATTCACTTTTTTCGAGTATGAGCTTCACTTTTTCGAATTTACAGAGTGACAGTCGAGATTTCAAGTCCGCGTGAAAATATCGATTCATGAGCACGCTCTCGTGTCATTCGGGGAGGTTTATTGTACGTTATTAATTCCCTCATGTCAATTTGAATAATGTGCAGTGTAAATACGCTTTTTCGACCCGGCTCGGCTGTTTCCACCGACGCTTTTCATTGTTTTCAGTTTATTTTCAATTTGTCATACCTTTGACAAATAATTATTATTACATCGCAATTCATTATCCAGCACATATTTCAAAACGTATGCTCATTCGAACAAATTGTTAGTTCAATTAAATCTAAATGGAATAATATATAACAGTTGAAAATTAGCATGCTATCAAAACATTTTCTACCGTTTATCTTATTTTGATCCATATCTTTCCTCCCATGTCACAAATCATAATTTACAATCGCAAATTGTTGCTTACTGACCGATATTTTTTTAAATTAATTGAAGGTTAGCATTTTATCGATTTGTTGGCACTTGATCAGTAAAGCAGAAAAATTGAAGCAGAAAAAAAACTGAGGAGATCGTGAATTAAAATTAAACAAATCTCTGTAATGTCCGTGAGTTTTATTTCAATATGACTTTATATTCAACATTATAACATGACGTATTTTCGTCTTGCTTTTAATGAATTTCGATCGTTCGCAGATTAAAATGAACATTTGTGTCTTTTGAATTTTATTATGAATGTCTGACAGATAAAAGAAATGATTGAAATACCAAAAGAGAAATGTTATAGAAATACGATCATTTCAATATCACCATCGGCAATTAGAAAATTGCGATCTGATGTCACATAAAATGCATCAACATCGCCGTACTTTGACATTTAACAATAATTCATACAATCGAAGAGTTTCAAAATTGATGTATTCTGGAATAATGATGGTAACTATTGATAGATGGTAAACTTTTACAGGTATTAAAATATTCCAAATAAATTGAATTTTAATTAAAAAATATCAGAGTGCCCCACTTTACCCCGTGTGTCATAATTACCTCGGGTGATCCTACAACAAAAAAACGAGAAATATAGGAAATAAACATTTTTAGTGAATATGTTGGGGTCCATATGAGCCCGACAATGGCTTTGTAGGGTTAAAGATAAACTACGATAAATCTTTATAGAATTATTATATCAATAAAAACTTTCGAATAATATTTTTTCGGAACGAACTTCCAATACCGAGAGAGTAAATCTGTGAATATTCTTAATACTGATGAAATCAATGATCAAATTAAATTTTTAAAAGCCTTCACTTATTTGTCCAATTTATTATTAATGAACTCTTGAAATAACGTTCCTGAAAATGAAACAATAAAGATTGATTTTTTCTATTTTAGCACTATTTTAGCCAATATAAGCATGTTTGCATATTTAACCTTATTAACCTATCATACCGACTGAGTGGGGGGTTTGTATCTACGAATAATGTGAAATACAAGAATAACCAAAAAAGTTGATAAGACAGGTACGACATTTAGGACAGAATATGGGGCGTCGTCGAGGGAGGGAACCTTGAAGAAAAGTGAAGTAGCAGGAATCCCCAATTTGAGAGACTTGCAAGGGCGTCAATTTAACGAAAATATACGCCGTGGAAAAGAAGGGGCGTCCGAGCGAGCGGCGATCGTCTTTTGTCTTAAGCCTGGTCGGTATATTAATGTGAGGAACATGTTACGTAGAAAAGAGCGGACAACGTCGCCGGAATACCAACGAGCCAGCGTCAAATCTTTGCCAGCAAGAGCTCGTTTAACCGCGTCTTTGCATTTTAACAGCTTCTCGCCTGCACGAGATACACGAGTGGGCGCGTCCGAACAAAAATAAGAAGAAGAAGTAGTAGACGAAGAGGAAAAAAACTCGGGGCCGAATAATTAGACCAATTTTCGCGCGATCTGTTTTGCCCTAAGCTTTTAAATACTTTGTTATACCAACTTTGCGACCATCGCTCAACTTTCAGAACCAAGCAGGCGTTCGCCTTAATGGCCCAGTGTCACTTTATGAGATTAATGCTGGAATATTAATAACCACGCGGTGCCAAACGTTATTGTTAGTTATGCAATATATGTCTTCTCATGATTCGAAATCGCGATATCAAAATTGACAGTGATTTTGGATTGTTCATAAAAATAAAATTGGCCTTGCGAATGATTACGGAAAATACAACAAATGGTTATTATAAACGTTAATTAGTTTACAAAACAAACAAAAAACAATTTTTACACGGGAAAGATATCTATTTCATTATCTTAAACATACAAGTTTTGGTGTTTTCTGTAAACAGAACCGTGTTTTTACATCTAAAAGTTAGGGTTTGTTATGAAGAACATTGCTTAAGGGGACATCCAAGTCAAATGGCTAAAATCTGTAATTATGGATTGATCTGCTCAATTTTTCGTTATTATAAAATTGTAACCTATATATTGAAAGTCGCTTGTCAAAACGTATAAAAAAATATAATGTTTGTCATTAATTTGTTGGTAACTATCAAAAATATGGCTATTTTCAAAACAGTTTATGAGAAGTTGTGCAAACTGATTTTAGTTTTCTTACTTTTAAAATGACCAGAAGAACAAGGCAAAGGTTTTGTACTGACTGAATTTTTTATGTTTTTATACTGTTTTTGCTTCTTGTAATAAACTTACACAGTTTATGTTTAAAATTGTAGCTGACATTCCTGACGTAAACATGGCTTTATTTAAAGACAATATTCAACAATTGTTTATCAATATTTGTACGATTAAAATATTTATTAACGAAGTACATTGGTGCAAATAAAATAATAAATGTTGTTAACAGTTTTCAATAAAAAAAATTAAATACGAATGAATTCTAGTGAATTTGGTTATTTCTGTCAGATAATAATTACTATTTGTTGATTCTGAATTAATAATTAATTATTATTATTTTGTATACATTTCAATCGCATAGGGTTGTGAACCAATTGCAAACTGATTTACGTTCCCAGGCTGTCTGCGCTGTGTACTGTTGACCACAACGGTGTTAGCAACAGATGTTTTCAGTGGTTTCAGTTATGGAGGCACATCTGTAATGTACAAATTAATTATGACGACATCATCTTCAGTTTTGATGGAATTCCATCCCCTCATTGTAGACTCCTTGGGTCTACAGATTGTTTCTGAAATGTAAAGGAAACCCAGAAAGATGTTCTCACATTCATCCCTCTCGTATTTTCAACATTCAAGAAAGGTAAATTTATATTAGGTTGAAAAATTTTTGTTTATATTTTGAAACTGTTTTATTTTTTATTATTGGTCCTACCTCCTAAATTTTATTTCTTATTTTTCATCGAAAGTTGAAATAAAATGACGTGAATTAAAAAAAAATAAAAATTATAAAATTAAACAAATATTGAAAAGAGAAAAAATGTTCTAATGAACATGTCTGTCTGTGTACTCGTTAATCTTTTAATTGCGTTTTTCTTACATTTTAAATGTTGCTCGACCCTTCGAGTGTCATGAAATCCAAAAGGGCTAAAATCAAGTACGTCTCCGTTGCTCATAATGATGATTGAAATGCAGGACGAATTTTCTCGTGACACTTAGACTGTGCGCACACGTATTTCTCATGCATCTTGAGGATTTTGGACGATAGGACATGTTTTGTCGAAGTATGAGCACGTAGTTGCCAAGGAAGGATCATAGAGTGGACTTAGCGTGAAAATCCCACGCAAAACTTGTCTAGAATAACAAACTCATCGCAGTTCGTTCTCGCGAAATAACGATTCCTCAAACTCTCAGCTACAACAAACTTCATTGGTCATTCGATGGAAATTGATGCAAAGAAAAGGAGTGGCCCCAATCAACGCACTGCCATTTACTTTGTTTCTGGCAGGTTACTGTTTTTTCAGGTTACAGTTCCATTTGTAAAGAAATATTTTCAAGGTATTGTTTATAGACAAACCAATGTTTGCATCAAGAAGGTTGCTTAAATCATTCATAAACAAACTACATTTGTGTATTGTTTGTAAACAAAACAATGTTTACTGTAAGAAGGTCAATTTCATTGTTTGTAAATTAACAGTTTTTTGTTTTGTTTTGTTTTGTAAACAAAACCGCGTTTTTAAATAAAAAAATTAATTTATTTTATAAACAAACAATGTACGTGTTATTTATAAACAAATCGAAGGTTTCATAAAAAGGTCAGACTTATTGTGCTGAAATGAATTGTGCGTCATTTTAGTTAGCAATTTTTGTTTTTTCTCGGAATCATTTTGGATTATAAAAATTTGTCAACGTTTTGATAATCACTTACAATGACCAAAATATGAAAATGTGATTTGTAGCTTGGACAGTGCCATGAGAACGGTTCTCTCCGTGGCTGTGAAATTAGACGACTAAGTCAACCGGTTGGTGGTCAGCACGTGGTCGACACTCTCTTCGGTCAACAAACGCTCTGCAATGCAGCCTCTTTTGTCTACGCAACGCACATGCACTTGCGATGTGTCATCTACGAAAAACTCGCCAAGAGACCTGTCCCATGTTGCCAAGAGCAAATCAACACAAAATCATATACGAATAAACAAACCTTCGCATTTTTTGAGTGAAAATTTTATTTTCTCGTGCAAACTGTGTCTTACAAATTGTTGAAAACTTTATTTCCATGCCAGCAGGGAGAAAGTGATGCTCCACTGGGAGATTTCATAACTCGCCGTAAAAGTTGGCCATATACGGTTATGCGCTACGTATCCGACGATCCGATTTAACTTGACTACCAAATCGTTGAATCTCATTATTCAATTAAGTCCAACACGACCCTAGCGATTGTTAATTAACTGAACATCGTGTTTTCGATTATTTATAAGTCTCCGATTAAATGCTAAAAAGCAGAACACTCCTCGTGAAACTAAACCTATAACTGCAGACACGCGTGCAATTTGCACAAATTTGAAGTTATGCTGATCTCTATATATAAAGCCATTCGGTAATTGAAATTCAACTGATTAATTTATAAATCATTTCGCGAATTGTAAAATAAGTAGTACATCTGATAATAAGACGTCGCGATTATCTTTGTGATATCATCTCGCCGTATCTATCTACATTTCTCAATTTTTTTCTTCGGTCTGCTTGATGTTTGTCCTTGTCAGTGATTCAATTTGATATCGTAATTATATCATTGTGAGGTCATTCCATCTCTATCTGCAAATTTTTCAAACGTTCTAAAAATTTTATCAAAGCACAGATAAAAAAGCAATAAACAATTTTTTGTTCGTTTAAAAAATTTGTTTGAAAAATATTAGGTTATTGTCGCATATACAATATGAATAATATATTGTAGAGCAAGTTTGCAAATGTACTAAAATGTTCTTGACCTTGAGACAATCTCAAATTTTATTGACTAACGAAAAAGAGGTCATGCTCTTTCGCAACATGGCAAAATATGTTTTTTTTTGTTCCGAGTTGTGATAAAAAGTGCATCATGGTCTCAATTACCGGCTTTGTTCATCGAATTCGATTTATTTATCTGCATAAAAGAAATCAAAATTTCATCTTGATGTTTTTTTCATAAAAAAATTAAAGACAGGTACGGCATACGCGAAATAACGATGTATATAAAGATATACTTTTTATTTCAAATTATCTACGTAAAAAAATACTTCATTATTTTAATTGCAATTAGAGGGCAAAAACAAAAATACTTAGCTGGAATAAAGGAATAAATACAAAACATTCGTGTCAAGTGTTTCAACCAAGGGCACATTTTTTAAAAACAGATCGATCACATGAAAGAAAAAAAAAACGATCATGTAAACGCACGCGTATTAACACTAGAACCACCGGAATTTTTGTATACGTAGAACTATCGCATACATCAATTTGATGATGTATAAATTTTTTGTGTTCAACATTTTTAGCGTTCATTTCAAATAAATTGAATTAAACTTGATGTAAAAATATGAATTTATAATAATATATGGTTGTTAGTTATTAAAAAAATCAGTTGAACAATCATTTAACTTGGAAGCATAATGTTCGCCGTCACATAACAATTGTGCGCCTATATATCACCCCGTATAGGAATACGGAATACATCAAATTGATGTAATCGGTAGTTCTAGTGTTAACGTTTCCGGTGCGACTAGACCATCCCATAAAAGAGTAGTCTGATTCGTAACATTTGTTTAGACATGGGCATCTAAAAATTCCAACGGTCCAGCAAAATTATTAAAAAAATCCGATCAAATTTTTCCCCTTAGCCTAAAATTGACCTCTAAAAACCCGATATTTATCAGTAAATTTAAAAATTTGATTGTTAAAACATTTGTGAGTAAAAACATTTGGTTTGTTTGTAAACTAACATAATCTCGCTGTAAACAGAAAACATTTATAAATTATTGAAAGGTCACAAAGTAAAAACAAATATAAACGAGCCATAGCATTTTTTACGGTTTGAAGGTCCTTTAAATGACCTTAGATTTACTTGTAAGAATATTTTGAATAATGTTTTCAATAATTTTAAGAGGTAGAGAATTTGTCTAAAAAAAGTGAGCTGAACTCCTACGGGTTATTTATAACAAAAAAGTAAACAATTTATTTTGAACGCGAGTGTTACCCACATTTTTATATCTTGAAATCGAAATATTGCATTTATTAACTTACACGTACGCGTCTGAGTATCTACTTATCTACTATTTACTACCTATCTCATATCTGATTTTTAGAGTTAAATCAGCTCTCAATGAATAATAAATGCAGGTCGGAAAAAAATTGGAGTGAAAACCTGCATACAAACTTTTGTAAATATAAATATCGTATAAACACATATCCTCTGCACATTGTGAAATCTTTTGAAACATGGGATGAATTATTATAAATTCCATGATCCATTGATAAAAAAAATCTAATGTAATATTTATCACAGGAATGCATATCCAAAGTTAGGAAGTAGACAAAAATAATTTGCAACGCTCGTGTCTTCTTGCTTAAAAATATACACATATAAAAATTGTATTTAATATCAATTTTAATAACATTTATTGATTAAAAACAGTTTTTTCTGTGATGTAAAGGATAATTACATCAATTATTATTAATATTAATTAATTAGTTCAGAACGACTGTCATATATTATTTTATTCAATAATTTATAAATTCAAAAAAATTGTTGGAATGAATTCGTTGCATTTCTTAGTTATGACATCATTCTGTCGGGCGTGAAAAAAAAGTTAACAATTTCCGATAACGCAAATGAATCAATTAAACAAAAAATAGTGATTATAAAAAAATTGGAGATAAACTGAATAAAAATAATGCGAATGAATCACGCGAGTGCAGTGTTTATATCGTTGGGCTTAGGTTACGGCGGCGGTGAAAACAGCGCGAATCGTTCCTCAACAATCGCGGTTAACACCTGCAATTAACTTTGAGGCGGACGAAATGTGGAGCTCACGACCCGAATACCGATGGAAAAAAAATAGTTTTACTGCTCTGTAAGCGAGTTCTGTAAGCTGCTTCCTGTTTCCTCTATTTTTGCACGTTTTTTTTCTCACTCTTTCTCTCTTGACAGAACCGCAAAAGAAAAGAATCTGCGAGTGTGATTCCCTTTTGAAATATTTCAATGCACTATTGCCAACACCGTTACAGAAATCCGCTTCTAGTTTGCGAGTCAGGTTCTTTTTTTTCACAACCACCCTTGTCTCAGTCCGAATCAATGACAGTTTTATATCATGCTCAAAAAACGCGTCTCGTCATCCTTTCGCCATCTAATTAATTCGCTAACGAGAATGTGCGCGCCATTTAATTGTCAACTCGTATGTTCCTCCTTAATTGTATAAAAATGTTGCTCTTTCTCTGATTGAATTTCATTTTGTTTTTCATATTTTTAAAGCACTTTGCAATTTTAATTGAGATTAATTGTGCTCGCACATGAATTATTTTCTTGAGCTTGTTTTTGAACAATATTTACATTTATAAAAATAAATAATTAAAAATTTGAAACGGATTTAAACAAATCAAATGTTACATTTTGGGTGGTTTCATTATACTTGTATGCGAAATTTTAATAAACAAATTACATTATTTCATTTGCAAACAATGCACATTGCTTGAGGTCATATTTTCTAATGAAATATATATATTTAAATGGAATGTAAATATATATTTCGATATCCGGCGGAGTTTTAAAATTAAAAACAAATATTTGCAATTTTTGCTAGCCAGTGGACTCGTAACGTACGAATTGTCCCTAAATGATTGCCCGGCGTCATTCCCGCCAATTTTGTACTCAACCTAGCAATCTTTGCAAGCTTTTTTTCTTTCTTTCTTAATATGTCGAGTTTCGACATATCCTCAGCCTCCCTCTTCCGTTTTTTGGCCATCGCAGCCAAACTCAATCAGAAAAAAGTTACACATTATAACTGCGAAAGTAGTTACGAAAATTTTCATATATATATTAATTTTGCTAATGAATACACTGAAGAAATAGGTAGGTTGAATTAAGTATATTTCACTTGAATGAAGTAATCAAAAAATAATTGAATTAAGTTCTTATATATATGAAAATTTATTAAAAAAAAAACTTCTGAGGGTCCCTTCCGAGGGTCTTCTGGTCCTTCCGAAAGCCATCGGGATTTTCCGTAGGCTCTCGGTCCTCCCGGAGTCCATCGGGTCCTTCTGGGGGCACTCGGGTCAGGGGAGGGGGGTGGAGATCCTGGAAACCCGAGCGAAAGCAAGAGTCGGGAAGGGGGGGGGAGATCCTGGAAACCTGAGCGAAAACAATAGTCGAGAAGGAGGGGGGAGGGGGTGTGGAGATCCTGGAAACCCGAGCGAAAGCAAGTACATAGCCATATACATATACCTATATTAGTTAGTTTTGTGCTCTTCCCGCACGGACGAAAATATATTTTAAAGATATAAATAAAATATATTTTTTGTATGTAAAATATATTCCGGCAATAAGTATAATATTCGGTTTATATTTTTTTTATAAATTTCATTATGTAAATTTATCAATAAGTATAATAAAATGAAATATATTTTAGCAACTATATTTTCATCCATGAGGGTTAAGATTGTGGCGACATCTACTTCAAGGATCGGTACTACATGTTTTTTTGAGAACGAGACTCAAAATTTAATCTTATATAATCCAAACAAACCGTAGTAAAAAGGATCATATATTCTCCATACATAATCAAACGAAATAATTAAAAACGAAAACAAAATAGAACACATTTTTGTATTGCCAAACAATGCTTATAATTGCAGTTTTGGATAGAAATGTATTTTCGGCTGAATGTAAACAAAACAATACATAGCTTTAATATATTAACAGATTGGATTAATAATTCTTATCGGGTTTCCTTTGAAACCCAAACAAAATTCAGTTTTCTACAGTTTTTGAATAAAATAATGTTTACACCTGTGAAGCCGCCCTCACGGAAAAAAATATATTTTGAAAATAAAAAAAAATATTTTTTTTATATAAAATATATTGTGGCAATATGGAGTATATTCTTTATATTTGTTTTATAAATTTCATTATAAAAATTTATAAAATATTAAATAAAATATATTTTTTATATAAAAAACTTATAAAAAGCGGCAATAATCCACCTTTTAAAAAGTTGATGACACCCTGAAGTTGGATCCGCGGCCAATTCATGTCTCCTCGTTTTATTTTTTGAGAGCCCGGTTTGTTTAAGTTCGACGTGTCGCGAAAATTTGACATTTCGGGGCGGGAATAAGTGTGTAGCGGGTCGTTTAATTAGAAATGTGATGATGAGCCGTGTTCATCGTAAGTTCTAGGTTTGTTCGATAATGTGACGGTCCGACGGCGATGCCTGGATAGTTCATTTTTTGACGGGCCGGACATTTGACATTTAGGTTCGTCAGGAAATTCATTCTAGTCCATCTTAAAAAAGTTCGTGGTCGCCAGAAGTTAGTTGCATGTCCTCGCTTTATTCGTTTTGGCTGACGGGTAGAATTTGAAAATTTTGGAATATTTATGACAGTTTGTCATGTAACCTTTTGAAAACCAAAATAAAAAGTAGGCGCGCGCGAAGCGTGCGCTTGAAGCCTAGTGACTATAAAATGAAATATATTTCAGCGAATATATATATTCGATCATGAGGGTGGTTTTTCGCAAAAACAAAAATTTTAACAAAACGAATGCAAATACTGCAAAAAAAGTAATATATAATATTTTCTGCGACCTGTAAGTTTTTAAACAATTATTTCTTAAGATTTATTAAACAATTATTTTTTAAGACTGTAAACAAAACACTCGTTTTATTCAGGTCAATTACAAAAAAAAAGAAAGTAAAGAAAGATTAATTATTATAATTGTATACATTGTTATAATCATAATCAACAAAATAATCGGAAACAAACCATAACATGACCAATGATGCAAAGTCACTATATACGTAATAATACGCACTATTAAAGCTTCATCCATGCAAGCATAACTGATGCATAGTGTGTGTACATATACAGCAACAGTGTAACGCTGTACATCGCATACGATTATGTTACCCTCGAGAAAGATATACAGCTGTATGTATACGAGTATTCACCCAGGCAGAAACAGCCAACGTTGAGGCGACTTTGCAATTGTTCCTACGTTGAACCAACGTCGGATCGGTTGTGTATACAAGGTCGAATCAATGTTGGCAAGTTAACGTTGGCAGGCAATGATGGGCCAACCTGGAACCAACG
>JAPYZS010000867.1:0-26467 GCA_030522925.1 Trissolcus japonicus
TGTATGCTGGTAAATTTTTTTGTCATACAAATGAAAAAATTACGCAGAAGTAAAAATAGGCATTTTTAGGTGGATCGATAATTGTTTTGCGGAGTGTATTTGTAACATGACTTTTTTGTTTCAAGTTTAAATCAACTGTTGCGAAAAAATTTAATAGATATGCGTCACTGTAGAATTAGCGGATTGCCAATCGAAGAGAGATGTAAAGAAAATTAGCCCTGGATTAGCATGAAGGATGAGTGGAGAACCTTTTAGATGCTGCAAAGAACACTTAAAGGGTCATTAAACGCGTATGAAATAACATGGGACGGTAGAGGATACACAGAATGCGGAAGGCTCTTTTAAATTTTACAATCCGTATAATTGAGACTTGCTCGTAACTTTGATAGGGGAGAAAAAAAGTCGAAATAGTGACGTTCAAAATGCATACGTTTATTCAATAAATATCTCACCGTAAAGTCGATTTCTCGTAATGAAATATGTAAACTTTGTGCTAACGTTTTCACTAACATCTCTCCGACACGCTGATGCCAGTGTATATTCGTAATCTGAATACGCATTGACTTGCAAGAGTTTTTTCCTATCCGCTTCTATATATCAGATCGGGATGAATATTGTGGTCTCTTTTTCATCATTTGACTTTGAAAGTTGTCTGATTCTCAACGCTATGAAATTTGATTTCAATGATGAAAAAAGAAAGATCAAACAAACGTCTCCATTTTTTTTTTCAATTTTTTATTTCCAAAAAACATTTTGTCTCTGAATTTCAAAAATTTTTAAAAAAGTAATAAAATGTTGCAAACAAAATCTGATTTCTGTTTCCAAAAATAAAAATAATCAAATCCCACATGATGAAAATTGTTAACCATCAAACGAAACCAATTTCAAACATAAAAAGTGGCGAATCATAAAGATGAGAAAAAAGAAAAACAGGGGAACAAAAAAGTTTACCGAAATTCATTCATCCATTCAATTGTTAAATAATTACGTCAAAACGCCGAGAGAATATAAATAAAAGTGGCGAGGCAGTTAACCCGGTTTCAGAGTCTGAAATGGCTTGGAAAAAAAAATTGAATATTTCATTCCGCAACAAGTATAACCCATATTTACGCGTAACAAAGTGAATCGTTTAAAGTTGAGCCGCGCGCGATCCGAATCAAAACAAACAAAAGAGCATTACACGAGGGCGACCCGATACAAACTTCACAACGTAATCCCTAATTGAAACACGTATTCATATTAATTTCCCAACTTGCAATATATATCGCCGGAGAGAGTTTAGCCCAGATATAATATAATTTGAAAATGATGTTTACCCATTATCCTAATATTGTCGCGATCGTCGTGTCGTAAATATAATGGGGTTAAACTTGAACTTGCCCGGGTTTATGAAATGGGATGGTGCAAAAAAAGGTCAGGTAGAGAAAGAGAAAAAGGGAGAGAGAGAGAGAGAGAGATGTTTGTACGCGCGATGATGCAAATGGCCGAAAATTTGTGCCAATTGTCGGGATGCTTATCTGCAGGCGACAAATAAAATAGCGTTTCCAATCCGGGGTTTCGCAGGCGGAGCTGCTATTATCATTATTATAACTTGATGTGACGTGACGTAATGGGAGTTAGAGCCGTATGAATGGGCATAGAGCAACAAGTTGCCACTAAAAACTGGGAGTGAGTTCGTGAGTTGAGTTCTGCTCGTTACACCTCTATATGTAGTTCTTCCTTCCCTATACTATACGCCGTACTATATATCGTAGCCCGTTATAAACCCTCCGGCTTTTAAAGTATTCTTTTTAAAGCGGAACTGTCCTAACGCAGACGTCACCGAATCGTTATATTCCGCATGTATATGTCTTTGCAACATGCCGCCATCGATCACCCGCGCGCCGTTTCTTTCACCATCTCCGGAGATCCCCACAGACACACATCGCTCGTCCGACTGAGAGCTCGCCTTCACATATGCATTTTTTATGTCTTCCCTCGACCTTCCTCCCAACCCTTTTTATCCTTTTATATCACCTCCTTAACTATTTCTCTTTTTACCCGCTCACTGACTAATAGTCGACCGTTTTATTTTTATTCCTGTTAATCTTCCACCACTTATTTGTCTCTCCTCTGCTTTCCTCCTTCACATAATAGATAGATCATCGAACTGATCACATCAATCCTCTCTCCAACTACACCATTTCTTTCTAACGTTCTAATCAAATAGCAACTTACATCATCCTCCAACTTCTTTTTTTTCTTTTTCATTCCCTTTTTTTTCACCGTTCCAATTCTCTTTTCTCTCTTCACATTCACTTTAACAGTTTTCTGATTTAGTTTGAGCAGGTTCATTCAGCGCATCTGATAAATTTTAAGTGAATCAATTCAACTGATTTTTAATGCTTCATTTTATTATCATTTTATATTTTTTTTAATTATTTAAGTTATTCATTTATTATTTGTTATTATGATAATTACTTTTGCAATTTTTTTGTTGGTCAACATTTTTGTTTTTCCTAAAATAGAGTTGAGGTTGGATCCCAAGTTCGGGTTCAACTCCGTGGAACTCGGGCGAAAGTATTGTTCAGCACGGGATCCGCTGAATAATTTGTCCAAGCCCGAATGCACTTTGTTGATTTGAGCGTACACGCAAATTTGATTTGTCAATTATTTATTTCAAGTTACTCGTGGGTCGTTGCAAGTGAAACGGACGATTACCGCAGCTGCTTCGAAATTCTAATCCAACGAGAGTGCCTCGAACCCGAGAATGATCCTCTTCGACTCGCGCGGAATTATTCAGCCCCAAGTTCTGCACAATGATTCATGGATGACCATCGGTCAGTTTGATCATCATCCGCCAGTCGTCACACGTGGAACTCGATGTGGATAATTTCATTCCAATAATGTCATCCTGTCCGACATCGCACAGTCACCGGGTCCCGTGTTATACTCTTAATTAGAAGCCACTTGTCGTGTTATTTCTCACAATACTGTTTTTAACTCGACATTGTTTATACAATTATCAATTCAATGATCCCGCAAATCAACTTTCCGACTGTCAAAAAGTAAATACAAACCTATAAAAATACAGAACAAAAATTTCATATCGACGATTCTAACAATTATAACAATTATAAACAACCGTTATATATAAGTTTGATATAAAATACTTTCCGCTAGAATTTATGATTTGTTGCAGAAAATCCAACATGTTTGAAATTTTTCGTTTAAGTTTAGCAACTTGGAATGTCTATTAATTTAAAACATCATAATCGATTAAATGATTGATGCACGCACGAAGGCGTTAAGAATTAAATTGCAGATCTTTATCAGTTGAAGAAAAAAGAAACTCTTAGATCTTGTCGGATATGAAAATAGACCTGTTCTCCCCTCTGATAATATTTCATTAACTCAATTAAGCTGCACAACGAAAGATGTATTTATTATTGAATCACAATATTGCGGCTTATTTGCATTCGAACCGCGATGGACTTGGGTCTTTTATTATTTCAACTTTTCTCACAGTTATCAATAAACACGTGTTTACATGCTTTGACCTAATCAACAACAACATTATATAATTATTGAGTTAAATATTAATCCATCATGAGAATATATGGATACGGCATAAAAATCGATCGGCTACACGAAACCGCTATAGGAAATTTGGCTGAATAAAAGTCATCCCTAATGAATCAACTTAATAATGCAGTATATGCCTAGCTTGAAAATGCATCCGAGTCTATTGATTAAACAATATTTTCGTAACGAATATTTTTGCCCCATGAAATACAAAAATTTTAACAAAAATAGAAAAATTGAGTAACCTGAATATTAATGAATAATCAAATTAACGTTTGTGCAAAAATTGATCGACGTATTCATTCTTTTTGTTTTGTTTTTTTTTTGCAAAACGACGCAAGAGTAAAAACATGATCGGCTCTCTCGGAGCTCGGACAGGCGTAATGTAACACGGCTGATCGGCGATTATGTATACGGCTTCATAGCCGCGATAAAACGTCCGCGAGCGCCTTGGAAACCGTCGGGGGCAATTGAATTAATGCCAGCCTACAAATTGAAGTCCGTATCCCTATAGCACCGTTCGATAATTATTGGAAAGTAGCGCGCCGCCGCTGCGACGCGGACGCTACGTCGCGCATACAAAACACGCACGTATGACAGTCCTTCAGGCTAAGGTCCAAAGCAGGCGTTTCTCGCATGGATAGATTTTCATCGATTTTTCAACACCATTCTATTTTCCTTTTTTTTTTAACTCGCCTACTTGTACGGCAGCTCAACCACCTTTTTAATTAACAGAATTTTGCAACAAAATTATTATCAGCGGAAAATTTTTTTACCAAGAGAGAAAAAGGATGATCAACCAAAGTAATATGCATGTTGAAATTTGTGAGATTTTCAAGTTAATTAGGAAAATTTTTATTGAAATATCTGTTACAAAAAGAAACTAATATGTTAAGAATGTAGGATAAATAGTTGTCTGAAATTTTGTCATTTGGAATTCTAATTGAGTGGATCTAATTGAAAATATATTGACGAAATTGTTTCTAGTTGTTGTGGAAAATTAATTCGAAACATATTTGAAGCAGGACAAGTTTTCGATGGCGACGTGTGAGTTATTAAATCGATTGATCGATCCTCTTACCGTACGATATT
This sequence comes from Trissolcus japonicus, assembly GCA_030522925.1. NCBI lineage: Eukaryota > Metazoa > Arthropoda > Insecta > Hymenoptera > Scelionidae > Trissolcus > Trissolcus japonicus. The sequence goes on from JAPYZS010000867.1 coordinate 4,657, forward strand.
TCGCACGCGGCAGAGAGGAAAATTAATAAAGTTCCATCGACGCTTGATGAAAATGTCGTGCGAGCAACTTTATTACAATTCCCTTTTGCGCGCCGTTGAAACAGATAACGCTGGGAAATCGTTAGTAATGTCAAAGCAGCAGCTGCAGAGGAGAGATCTGTTCGATGATAGGCGAATAGCGCTGATCAAGATGGCATTTCCGTCGTGGCGTCAATAGTCTACCTAATAATCGTGCGTTTGTCTGAAATTCCAAATTGCGACAATCCCGCAATTCGCGTCTCATTATTTTATAATCTCGACTGAAAATTGTAAAACGTTTTTTTTTAATGACAAATCGAGAGGTTTACTAAAGTTAAACTGATTGAGGATATAATAAGTTTAAAAATGGTCTAATGTTTGAATCGTTCAATTACGTCGATTGCAACTCATTTGTTCTTTACAATTGTAACTGCATTTTCAATAGAGCAAAGAGTTCATTATTGGCAACGAATTTGAAATGCCCATTTAATCATAGGGGGAATAGTTTGTCAAACATTCGATTTGACGTTTCAGATTTTAATCAAATTTAAATCAGAGATTTAAAAACATTTGTTCATAAAAAAACTTTTTCACCGAGTAAAAAAAGTTAGAATTTTGAAAGTTGCATTTTTATTATGCATTAATGCATTAAAGTGCAACCCCGTGAAAGTGACAATTTGCAGTCCCAAAAGTCATATAATTCATCCTGACCTTTTTGTTTATTGCAAATTACCTTTTAGCTTTCTTTTTTTCATCATCTAATCATGGAGACTCACCTGAAACAGAAAAAAAATAAAGGTCATGTTGAATAATTCTGTCAAAAAAAAAAATTTTTTTTTAAATTCTCGAACAATTCATTAACAAAATTTCATCTGAAATGAATTTTCCAATAAGTGCATTCTGTAAAACTGCATCTTCAAAAAAATGCATTCTGTAAAATTGTATTCTAAAAAAATGTATTTTCAAAAAAATTCATTCTATAAAACTGGATATCTAAAAATTATTCATCCATCCAAAAATTTCGTTTGCACCCAAGTTCAAATTCAATTCAAAAACCATGTAGCTGGTATTTAAATCCAAATTAAACTTGTAACGTTGTAAAATTTGCTTGTTCGACAAGCGAACAAATGGCATATCAGGATTGAGGATCGAGCGATGAATTAAAAGATGTTACGCAGTGCTGCACCAGCGTGTACTACGAGGCTTTTGGCCACGCAACTTGGAGCCAACATGGTGCACAGCTAGGGCACAGGCGGATTACCGCGAGGACGACAAGTTACGACGCTTCTGCTTGGTTAGTCGCATTCTAATTGGCAATCGGCACCCCAAATCAGCAGATTTGCGTACCCCTTTCATTCCCCGTCAGCCGCTTTCTATACACCGTATTATAATCTTTTCAAGCGTCCATCGGTGACGATTTCTCTCGTACGAGATAGAACGGCAGGGGCCAGCTCGAGAGCCATGGTGGGAACATTTGCTGAATTCATTTTAAAGGGCATGGTGTTTGAGTTGAGTTTAAAGTGCCTACTTCAATGGCGTACGACTTTTCATGAACGTAATGAATTGATATCAATATTTTCGTTCGAGTGAGCCAAGACAGAAGACACACGCTGACGATCGAATATATTTCTCGATTAACTTTATTTGACGGCCGAGTGTGTAATAGAGATTAAACGAAAATTTATAACCCCGGTAATTGCAATCGGATTCGGGCTCTGATTCAGTCCACATCAACAACTTTTTCCAAATAGAAATGATAATTCATGCCGCGGGCTTTTTCGTTATTTGGATAATTACAATTTCGATTGTTCAAAATATCATCAAGTTACTTCTTTGTTACGTGTAAATAAAAACAAATTCGTTGCAATTAAATTTGTGAATTCACAACCATAGTTACATATTAGCAAACGGGACACTAAAATTAGACCGGTTGTTGGACCCTATTATTGACTCCCTGCAGTTAAGTATACCATAGTCAAAGTTCAAATTATTATATTATGTCTAATTTAAAATTAAAGGTTTTGGTAACATTCAAAACAACTTTTTCTTATCCACTAACAAAATCGTCTTTTTTGTCTCATCTAAAATAGTGACAACGTAATTTGTAAACTTTTGAGACGTTTCCAGGGGCGTGTTTTTAATAACGTTTGGATTAAAAAAAAAGTCCAATCCTGCAATTTCACAAGTGATTTTCGGGGCTCGCCTTAATGGAAACGTCGAACGCACAAAACGGAAACGAACAAAAAAAATGGAGGACCGAAAAAAGATGACGGGACGTAATGTGCATTTACGTAACGCACAATGGGTCGCGCAATTTCGTAGCGAATCGTGTGACCGACGCTTGGAATGAGCAATCGTTCCGCGTGCACGATGACGAAACGAGCACATTTTTAGAACGCGATTCAACCGCGCGCGCGTGAAGTTTCGCGCGACAGGTCGTGACCGGAAGTGCCATTCGAGCCGGAAGCGGACGATTTTGCGAGTCTTTCTCTTAACGGAATCGTGCGATCGGTTCTGCGCGTGAACTCAACGTTGCACCGCTGACGAGCCAGTGTTCCGTTTTCAATGTAAAATAACGTTAATTCGAACTTCCTTTTTTTTCACTATTTTTTATCGCAATCACGCGAACAAAATATTTTTGCAGAAAAACATTTTCAAACAATTAGCATTTTGCACATTAAAAAAAATTTTTTAAATTATTTTTAAAGGGGAAACCGAATAAGTGGGATTACAAAATTTCAACATAATTTTCAAGTTCATATTTTCGAGGTGCGAAAAGTAAATAAATTTGCAAATAATACTTTTTGCCCTGATATTTTTTTTCTTTAAAAGGAAAAGGGAAAAAAAGAAAAACTGAATTGAAACATTTATGATAATCTGAGAGCTTGGTGAAATCTGTATAAAATACAAATGTTATGGCTTTAAAAGACTCGACATTGCATAGGAGGGTTGACGATAAGCCTCTCTTCAACAATATAACTGTATCTCTGCTTATTATTCAAAGCGACAATTCCACGGCTGAGGCACGTCGTTCATTTAACCCTTAAACGGACACTTTATAAATAACATCGGCGATGTTGCATTATTTTTCACGATATTTTACACCGTCCTGTTGTAATTATGCTCTTTGTGCTGAACACACCACAATTTTTCACGCTGTGAATCAAGGATTTCAGCGACTAGCGCTTTTTTTTGCTCGCAGCCTGACCTATAATCTGACATTCAGCACAATGAAAATGTTTCTCCTCGATGAAAAATATTTCCCTGTTTTTGTCGAAGTCATTCAACTCAAAATTGTCAATCAGGTGGAAAATTGATTATAATCGCTCAACCGTTAACTTTCCTTTTAATTAAAAACACTAAAATATTCTACCAAATATTGTGTTCTTTTTTTTTTTTTCGTTAAAATACAAACATGAAACCAAATCATATAATTCTTTAAATCAAGTTTCAATTTTTAAATAACAAAAACAATGAATAATTTATGACAAAAATTCAGATAAAACGGAGGTGAAAAATATTCGAAAATAAAATTCGTCAGCAACTGGGAAAACGGTTTTTTGAGTGAAAATACTTCTCGAGCGGTTCGGTAGAGTGCGCGACAGTCGGAATAATAAAGCAATATCGTGAAGCGGCTTGTTTACCTACGACATTGTCCCCTGAGCCGAGAGAGAGAGAGCGGGGTTCCGCGGCGTGAAAAGCCCCGAGAGAGCGCTTTGCCTAAAAATAAGCATTTTAACGATTTTATCGCGCGCCATCGATTTCTCCCCTATACAAAAAGGTGTTATCGGATTACAGCAAGAGACCGCGCGCATCTGCAGCGCAAATCTGCCTTCGCATATTTCCTTCGCAGGGCCAATTCCAATCTGTTATTTAGAGCATCTCCAAACGTTTCGCGCTCGCGAAATGAGAGAGAGAGAGAGCGAACCAGAAAGAGAAAAAAAAAGGTACGAGGAAAAAAAATCACAAAACCCGGCGACTTTGCTCGTCCTCCTGGCTGGCGCATCAATCTTGAATATCACTAAAAGTAGAGTACAGAGGGCAGCGCACTGAGAGAGAGAAAGAGACAGAGATAAAGCGAGAGAAGAGGAAGGATCGAGAGAGACAGAGAGAGAAGGCGGACAAAAACGAGCTGCGAAAAAGCGAACGTCCGAAGGAAGCGGCGAAAAAAAACGAGAGGTACAAAAATCGCGCGCGGAACGTTGAACCGTGGCGCGCAAAAACGTCGAACACATACATATATCTATATATAGGTATATATAAGCAGGGTCGATCCGGGGCCGTTGCAATTGGACCGGGGCTCGCCCGCATGCGGCACTTATGCAATTCGCGGGAGCGCGTCTTCGGCGTTTTATGTGCGGCTGCTCGTTTCTCACTCTCTGCGGGCTTCCATCTCGCTGGTTTATCGCGACGAGCGCGCTTTATCTTGCTCTTGGGGCGGGCTGCTCGTCTCTATCGCTCCCTTCGCGTGTTCCTTGCGTCCTTGTCTCGAAGCTCTCTCTTTCTATTTTGTGTCTCGCTCTGGCGTGTATGTGCGATGGACTTTAGGGCTCGTTGGAGAAACGCCGCACGTATAACAGGCGCTGGGTGTGCGTGCGGTGAACGGACCGATAGGGATTTACGAGCGGTTTCAGGCAATCGCGAATAGAGATTAGGCCGGTAATTAACTATGGATCTGGTCTGCAGCGAGTTCGCGAGCCCGAGTACGTCGTTGGCTATATACATAAGTGACCCCTGTCGCGGCAGCCAGCCGCGGCGGTCCTACCCTTTACATGCCTATGTATTCACGCCACGTACATATGTATATATATACCGGGTACATAACACACACGCCGGCCTCTCTCGCTCGCTTACGTATGTAGCGTAGTGCCGTTGGGTATATAGGACGTGCACCGACTGTGCGAATATACGTACATGGCGTATATACGGTATATACGCCGAGTGCCCCAAAAGGCAGACGTGCCTGGCATCGACGTCGTCGTTGGTACCTATGTAGCCCCGCGCAGCCCCCCCTACACCACCGCCGCTCATTTATCCGTCCCCCTCTTCCTCTGCTATCTGCTTAGCTCCGTCTCGCTCGCTCGCCGCTCCGCGGGGTGTTTGGCAATTGGCGGCAAGGCGGGGACCAACGGGGTGGCCATCTCGCACACACTTAACCGCGCCGCCACCGTCAGCCTGCACACACGGACCCGAGCCCAAAATCTACATCCTGCCACGACCAAGCTTAAGACGCTTCGATCGCTCTCAAATTGTATCCCCCCTTCTCCTCCTCCTCCTTCTCATACCCCTTTATATATACACGGACGGCCATTCCCGTTTTAATCGCGGGTAATTGTTTGCGCGTTATTTTGCGCGACCCGTGTATAAGATAACGCGAAGAGTTTCGGTCGGATTAGACCGGGGAGAGGCACGCCCTACAATTTGGACGCGCCAAATCCACTCCCGATGCAAATTTTAAGTAGACACCCGGAGTGGAGATTTCTTCGAGAAATTATTTTCAGACACACCGGCATGGTAATAACACACTTGGTGAAATTTTAGATAGTGATATCTGAAATTAATAGTGATATTGCTTAATGTCTGGTATATTCTGTTCGTAGATCTACTACTGCTTGGTCGTCAACATTTATCTGTGGCATATAATGTTGCCCTATATATAATCACAAATGTCCCATTTATGTTGCCATACATGTAATACATATGGTTCATGTCTCATATATGCCTCATATTTCTGTTGGAGACCAGAATCCATTTGTGACATAAATATGACACATGGAGACATAATTTTGACACAAATGCTACAAAAATATAACCATATGGATCATTTATGACAATAGATGCATTTTTACTTGGCTGAATTTTAGTCCAAATTTTAGTAGGATATTCAACTTGATTCGATGAATAAATAATTAACAGGTTCGGTAGATGACAAAATTGATAGTGCAACTGTGCGTCATCGAATCGACTTTTGTCCTCTACTCTTTTGAGCTTCTCTGTTTCTGTACTTGTTGAACATCGGAATAATTTTACCCAACGTGCATCAAAAGTTGGCTATCCTACGGTGGAAAGAAATTCATAATTCTTGAAAAGTATCTCTCACTTGGATCGTGAAAACACTATCCTCATTGGCACTGTAGAAAATGTCCATTGAAAAATACCTTAGATCAATAACAGTGTCTTAAAAAATCTTGAGCGTTTAAATCTAAGAACTCGAGTATCTTAAATTGAAACAATGGTCTTTTAATTAATAAAGTGTTTTAGAAACAACTTAAAAATTTTAACAAAAAGCATTTTCGAATTTAAGATACTTGTTTGCACACTCTTGTTTTTGAGTCGAGAAAGGTTTTTAGACCCATTTATTCATTTTTGGCTCATAATCAAGAACAAAGAAACACGTATTTGAACCAACAAGAGAGACATGACAAAATTACAAAAAAAAAAATTGGTAACAAATTTTGGAAAATTTCCAGATCCTTCAAAGCGCCATGAAATGTTTCAAAATTAAAAAAGAAATTACAAATGTTCACAAGGGGAGAAATAATATCCCCCCCAAGTATTTGTTAATTTCTCACAAAGGATATTCGGAGTGTCTCGAAATTCGCTGCGAAAATCGATCGGAGCTGCTCTTTTGGACCTGCCAGAGTATCTTTGAATTTCTAAAGAAATTCCACTTCATCTAATTCGTCCAGATTTCAACACCCGGATGAAAATAATTTGAAACAAAACTATTTTGTCAAACACTTCATTGTTTCCTTTTACAAAGTTTGTAAAATGAAACCCTCCCAAAATGTAACATTAATAACAAGCGGATCAATGTAAAAGGATATATAAAGATTTTGAATTTTCATGAAATTTCATGCGACGAATTTCGCTTGGATTTTCGCCGGGATATTTTCGCGCTAGATGCGCTGTATTTTGGATGACCTAGTTTGCGAGCTAACGAAAGCCTTCTTGGTTGCTGCTGAACACCCTATACATTAATGTCTCACTCCCTTGCTTCCTCGCTCTCTGCGGTCCTACGTCGATTGCGTATCTTGGTGAGTCGACGGCTAACGCCAGCAGCGCCACTGGATAAGGGTTACTTGCCACAGTCGCCGTCTAATGTCCTTTGTCATTTGAATTAAATAAACAGTTCCGTTGTAACGTTTCGATGTCAGGAATACTCCTCTCCATATGACAGAAACATAACAGCAAAATGACAGCAACATAGCAACTGCATTACTCAGCCGACAAATTTTTCCTCTTATTTTTCTTTTTTTTTATCCAAAGAACAAAAATATTAACACTTTCCTAATTCCAAAATTTTTAATGGTGAAACAAAAACTGGCTCGCAAAATTAAGCAAGCTTGAAACCTCTCAAGCGTTGGAACAAAATCGCGAAAAATGAAATGCAACTTTTGTTTTCAGCTCTTACATTGTGCTTTTCTTTTTCAGTTAGGGAGAAAAAAATACTTTCTGCTGAAAAAAAAAAAGACAGACATCAGCAAAAAGGAGCACACAAGTTGGTCGGGCGGGTTTTGCAATTGCGCGGCTTATTTTGGGAAGGCGGTTTCGCATCAGGATTTACGCCTTTCTCTCTTGGACGCGGGGCCGATTCAATCGAAAAGCTCATGAATGAAGGAGGACGCAGCGAGTGTGCTGCTGGCGAAAAAGACGTGCATGCAGGTACTATACACGACGAAGAGTAGCGCGGTACCTAGAAATTCGTTTCTTCGTGCCGACACGCGAGTTACGCGCGTCCCTTTTCTTCTTCCATCTCGCTCTTTTGCGTTGGCACGAGAAATTTCCGGTGTATAAAATCGCCGAGCGAAGAATGCACGCTCGGCTGGAGAGGAAAAGTAGAGAGAGCAAGACAGATAAGGGAAGGAATAAAAAAAAATAAGGGCCAGGTAGATTAGAACTGACGCGAACAAGGAAAAAGTGAGCGCGCAGTCGATTTTGAAAGTTACGACACCGAATGAATTAAGAAAGCATTTTCCGTTCGCTCCGCTCTTTTTTTATGGCGCAATCTTTTTAAAAGTCACTTAAACACGCCGTTCGGCCTTTGGCGACACGTGATTGCGATCCTTCATATCAAATTCACTTCTTTCAAAGCACTCATCAAGGTTTTCTTACGCACGGCTTTATGTTTTCAATTTTATCCTCCGAGACAAGATGTTCGAGTGACATTAATGCACTGAAGTGCACGTCACCTGATTCCATACTCGAACGCTCTTTGTAAGTAAATGATTTTCACTTCATGTAATACTCGAATTTGATCTCAAAAATAAGAAGAATAACTTCACAATAAAATCATGTACCACAAACTGCGAAAAAAAAAAAACTTGCATCGCTATCAAAAATATGTCCAATTTTTGATCTTTAATTAATATTTTAATTTTAATTTGAAAGTTTTATCTTTCGATGAATTTTCGCGAACTGATTTATGATTGACATTTTCTTGTTCAATTTCGTGATATAAATGTCGTGGAATAAAATTGTAATGCAATTTTTACATAATTAAAAGACAATTTCTCCGGTCCATACTTTAGCTAATTTATTTTGATATATCTGAAACTTCATTTTCATCCCCCCAATCGTTATCACGTGTTTGTGACTGTCGTAAAATGCGCGTGCTCGAGTGCAAAAATAAAAAAAGAACTCCCGATATTACTTGACGCCGTTATGAGTGATCATGGATACGTGCAGCGAAACAACAACGTAACGGTTTTTTTCTTTCTTTTTTTTTTTCATCAAACTAAGCAGAGCTGCACACGAACAATGCACGGGAGTGCTGCGAATGAATGATCATTCGCGAATCTTTAGTTATAAACAAAATTTCGCCCGGTCTCACATTTCATGTTTTTTAAAATTCGCATCAAATCGTGAAAAACTTTTCTCTGCGCGCACTTTTTGCAAGATTCAACACCGTTTGTTAAATCTCAATATTTATGATTCCTCGTTTCAAAATGAAAATGCCTTTTGTAAAAGAGTCAGAAAAGTGTCAATTAATTGTGCGCAGCTTTTTTTCATATATATTTTATCGCACGGTTTTTGCAACGTGCAAACAATATAATTTGCGAACAATAATTGTAGACCTTTGGGGCCACGGGAAACAATAAGCTACGTTACTAATTGGAACATCGCAGGGCTAATTGGGCCGTTTACTTTAGGTGTAAAATTGATAAAGTGATTCAATTAAAAAGAGCAGCGCACAATTCTCGGGCACGTTTTTTGGCGTGTAAATATAAATGACAGCGTTTGTCCGGGACGCAACGAGAACGGAAAAGAGACGCGCAAAATTGTGCGCGATTAAATTGCGAATACGCGTTTGTATTTTGTTAAGTAGTGAGCATCAACGCGATGTACCAAACGCTCCACTCGTCTGAAATATAGCTAAAAATGCTAATGGCAAGCTGCTTTTAACCGATCGATGCGTTTCCTCCCCCAATCTCGACCGCCGCGCGCTCGTTCTTCTTCTGATGAGAGGAAAGTAGTTCACTTTTACCACTTTCACTTGGTACGAGTTACAGAATAAGCCCCTAAATTGAGGGGTTGAGGAGTGAGAGAGTATAGTTCACAAAGTTTTGAGAGAACAAGTTCAAGTTTAGTTCTGGTTAACGACTTTATAGATACATGTCACGTTTGCCAATTTTCCACATTTCACCCCAAGCAAACAATTTTTTTTTTTTATTCCAACGAAAAAGTACCGTCAGAAGTATCGTAAAGTCAAAACTTATCATTTCACTTGTCTTTGAGGACACTCACAACAGTTCACAATTCAAGTTAAAACTTTTAGATTTTTAAATTATCCAAATTTTAGATTTTATTTCTTCATTGATACAAAATTGATACTGGCATGTCAGTATCAATAGTCCAATTCATTTCCTGCGTTGCAAAATGTAAGAACGGAAATTCCTAATGCAGTCTTTTAATTTCGGAACATTTTTCTTTCCGTCGTTCTGACAACGCGAAATCAGAATGAAAATAATCGATGCACTGCTTTCGCATATGCTGATGAGACAGGCGTCGTTTTATTCTTAACACGAACCGGAAAACGCTCAGCACGTTTATATCGCGAGAAAAAAAAAGTGAGTGGATGCAGCTATTTTGTATCTGCATTTATCTTACGAATTCCCTGGACGCGACTGAAAAACAGATTTTTTTTTTCAAGTTGAGAAATTTTAATAAAACCCCCTTTTCCGTCGTTTTTGCAATCAAATATCTTGCGGGTACATAAATTTTTAGCTGCCCTATTACATTCCAGCAAAATGATATTTTATCTAAAACTGGGTGGACACCGGCGAGTTTATGAAAAAGTTACTCCAGAAACTTAAAATGAATGACGAAAATATTTGGAACGGAGGGATATCATTTTAAAAAGTATTTTTGCATCAGTTTGTATATATAAAAAACAAAATTTTTCGTTAATAAATTAGCCGAGGAGGTCGAAAAAGGAAGCACGTGAATATAATATCACGATTTAAAATTGCACCGATTATTTTTGATCTCATATGCACAGGCCAAATAACGCTTTTAAATCATATTACCCTCAATAATCGCGGAGGCGAATTTATAAAATTCTCATCGGTACAATTTTGCTTCCACTCGTGTTCTACATTTTACATGGAAAGTGTATTCTGTCTCTCTCACGTGGAATTCATAAAATTCACAGCACTCATAATAATGTTGCCCGCTGAATATTTCCCTCGATTTTGCTTTTATTAAAAATATTTATAACAGAGACACACGCGACCATCCGAGAGAGGTTTTTATATTATAAAAATTGATTAATGGAACGTATCATGCCAAGATCGATTGGTCATCGCATTGACATTTTCATTATTGTCATTAGCATTTCCGGTAAATTAACTATCGCGCGAGATATGTGAAAAATTTAACCCTCCGTCCGATGAACAAAAATTTATAATTGCACTGCTAACAGTGATATGATCATATTCGCGATTGATCCAAAAACGAAAAAAAGAGAGAAAAAAGGAGATAAAAAATATCAATTGCTGTGCGATTACGCGAATTAAGTTTTTTAACGAAGACTAAACTCACGGCACAGCATTTTTAAAATATCGGCACGCTGCAAAGTCTTTGGAAAAACCGTTTTTCCCGGTTGTAATAATTATGCTGATGTTTTAGCAAATCGTTCATTATGAGAAGGAAAAAAACTTGCAAAAATGTCACTCTGCTGGAAGAATTTTATCCGAGTTCCTAATTACGAATCTAATTTTATTAAGAATTAAGAATTCTTTTGAACAGAATAGAACCCCAGTAAAAATTTATATATGGCTCCAGTTATGGGCCATATATGAATACCTTATTTGCAGCCGTATATGCTCCATATATGTTGCCATTTATGCCTCACATATGTCCTATATATGATAGAAATCTGATTTATCCAAGTATTTGTACTTTACTTATAAAACAAAATATAGTTTCTACAAATATTTTAATGATATAGAAACCAAATCAAATTGATCAGAACGTTCTAATATTAACCTCTTCAGATAGTATTTTTTGAATTTATAACGCGAATGTTACAAAAATTGATAATATATAAAAGAACACTTTGCTTTGTTAATAAAATTAATTTGGGAGCAAAAAGATGAGCATTCCGGTCATTGTGATCATTTATCGAATAATTCGGTAATTATTTCAATATACAATTGTCTGTACACTTATGTTTATGCGACATATATGGCGATAAAAGTAAAAAAAACTATTTATGTGCCATTTATGGACTCATATATAAATTTTTACTTGAGATAATGATCCTAATGTATGTCATAAAATTTTTATATTGTGCTAATAAATCAATTAATGGATTGATAAACATTACCCAATTTGGTTATTACGAGAAAATGGACAGACAATAGATTAATTTACAAATTCAAATCAATCCTACAGAGAAACATTTATACAGAAATAGTATAATAAAACATTTCCGTGTGCTCAACTTTTTTTATCAGATTTACACGTGTTTTTGATAAGTTCAACTCCGTAACGGGAATGAACTTGTCGTCTGATTCAATTCGCTACGAAATTTTCCGCAAAATGCTCTTTTATAACATATTTTGATTCTCGCGATCGGAATTCGCGCAACTTATTTACTTTTTTTTTTTCATACAAACAAACATCTCACAGATGGTTATAAAATTCAATGCCACAATACACGCCAGATACCCGCGAAAATGCGATACACATTATGACGAAATATGTGTGTTGCATCGCATCGAATAACATGATTTTCGCCTTTTATTTTTCATCATACGTACAAAATTAAATCATTCAATCATTCCAAAACGCATGAAAGAGCTTTCGTTTCCATCAGTTTACCAGAAACCAAAATCCCAAATCCTGAAGGAAAAGAGCAACAAAATTGCAACGAAACAAAACTAAAATCAAAACATGAACTGAAATTAAAATTTTTGTTCTCCCCAAAATACAAATCCCAAAACCTCTTTCAAAAAATTGTTCCTTCAAAAAGCGCTTCTTCGTCCGGACCTCAAGTTCATAAAAGGACACAAACTCGAAAATCCGTCGGTGACCTAGCTGGTGAAGCGTCCAAAATTGGCGTAACGAAAAATGTTATCGAGTGTACAGCGAGCAGGGCTCTATATTGGTCTTCGATCTGCGTCCATGATGTCGCGCTAATTAGCGCGCATCGCTCGTCTTGGCGTGTCCCATCGGGCGCCATCTTAGATCACGTTGAAGGACCGATAGCACATAGAGGTGTATATAGGAGCGAGGTGTGTGCTCGCACACACATACTCACACACACGTCCGAATCGCCCACGCACACGTGTATCCGCGCGACAGCTGGCGCATGCAAACCCACACGAGTGTACGTGCATCCGCGTGTACATACAGCCCGTACGCTCACGTACGCGCGTGTCAAGCTGTCCGCGTGTTTGTGTGTGTGTGTGTGTGGCGCGACACACACCCACACAAGCGCGGAGCGAGAGAGCGAGGGACTTTTGGGACACGTTGTACATGGGTCGTCGCATCGTAGGTTCGCGATGGGTTGGATACATAAGGGGGCTCTTTATGTAGCACATAGACGTTGCCGCTCGCTCGGCGTGTGACGCTCAAATTACCTCCGTCCTCCCGGTGACCCCCCTCGTCGCGCGCCCCACCGCTATCGCCTCCTCATCGTTGCTGTCGACCCCCGCGCGGCCCCTCGCCGCCTTCGCCACGTCGTACCCCGCGGCCGCCACCCCACGCCAGCGCGCTATATAACGCTATATAACGCCGGAGCTGCGGGTCTGAAACGCGGCCAGCAGCAGACAGGCACCGCGGGTCACCGCCTTCCCTCGTCCAAGCTCGCTGCCGCTCGCCCCGCGCCCGCCGAGCGAACGAGACGCAATCGGATCACGCGCGCACAACCGACGAGGACCGAGGAGACCGTCTCCCCCCCGCTCGACCCCTTTGTTATTAGTCCACCGTGTACCACCCTAAATTTGCTCGCTCGCGCTCTCTGCCAGCGGACGAATTTCGCGCGAGAAAGACCAGACCAAGAATATTGCACTTTTCCCATCCTCTCAAGCTCTATTTTTCGTCCAGTTTTTTTGTTCGCTTTCCTTCCTTCCTCGTCCTCTTTTCTCAAATTCATCTACTATTTTTTTAAATTATCTTTTTTTGTACCTCAGATTTTCTATTTTGAGATCTTCCTAAATATATTTTTTTTATCTTTCTTTTTTGAAGGAAGTTTTTTTTTGAAAGACTTTCGAATCACATGACGGTTTGAAATTTTGTAAACACTGTGGTGATAATATTTGACCCAGTTAGATGAGATGATTAGCTGAGTTCTTTTTTTTTTTTAGGACGGAACAAGTTTTTTTGGTGACGCGCAAACGCGCGAGCAAATTTCTTGTCGCTTGAACAGCGTATTTGAATAAAACTGGTAAGGGCGATGACAAAAGGTGCAACGATACTGCGGACACGGTGGGGCGACGCTGCGCTTGTTTTTAACCGTCCGTGTTCGAAGTTTTCGCCAGTTTTATGATATGGGTTCTCGCTCGAGCTTCACCGTGCAGCTGCAGATAACCGGGTGCCTGAAAAACAACGTTTCTGAAATCTCAATACATTAACCGGACTCAGAGGGATTAATTTTACGAGATTTCTTTTCATCCTAACCGATTTCTTTTTGCTTCAATCTCATAAGTTGTGCAAAAAGTTTCAAATTACGTGAATAAACAAATTTTTCAAAAACATTTGCAAAACTTTTTGGACCAAATTTTGCAAAACGAAAGTCCAAGTTCGACAAGTTGTCAGAGCATTGATATTGAATTGATATTGAAAGTCAATTATTAGAAATGCAAAAGATAAATACCCTCTCATGATTAATGCAAACCGAAGTTTTTGTTTGGTCTGGGTAAAATCACATCGGGCATTATCATTTTTCGCACGAAAATATAATCCGAGCGGTGGATCAATGCTTTGCGATAGAATTCAATTAGGCGACAGTTAAACTGTTACCCCATTTAATGGTTTTGTGTGTTTGTAGTACAATTACGTTTAAACTTTTTAACTGGATTGGGTCGTGCTTTAATGAAGTGAAAAATGTTATGGAAGTGCTAATAGATTTCAATTGTGCATTTACAGTAGCGTAAGGTCAGATAAACGATATTTTGATTTCCTCTTATTTTCATTTGTTTACATCTTTATCGATATCACTAACTATAAATAAATTAAGATTCAGTTAAAAGAAATATACGAAAAAAAGTCACAAAACGATTGAGATAAACAGAAGAAACAAAAAAGGAACGAAAAATAAAAAGAATCAGCTGGCAGGAGTTTAATTTGTATTCTTATTTTTCAGTTCCAAAAAATTTCAGGTTCGAAGCTGCATCCACGTCCGCGTATTTTCCAGTTTTATTTTTTGTCCGTTCCTTTTTCTCGCTTTTTTGCTTATTGACGAGCGTGTCCGGCAGCACTCGAATTGCTGTCTGTGTAGCACAAAAGACGAAGAACGGTGGAATGAAAGACACGAGAAAAGAAGAGAGGAACCCCGAAGAAACGAAGGACGAGGGAAAAGTCGAGGGGTTTCAGCGTTATTAAATTCAGCGCGATTGGATTAACCTTCGTCCGGTCACCAGATCTCCGAGACACACAATATCATTGCGCTTGTTTTCGGGCGTGAATGATATGTTGTTGTTCGTGCGGATTATCGATAAATAATAAATCTTAGGACGAAAAAAAAAAAAGAAAAAAGGACGAAAAAAGTGTCAACGTCGGCACTCACTGATACGAATTCATTATGACAATCGTCGAATTACAGCCCGCCGACTGACTCCAAAATGTATACCCATTTTCGTCGTTTGCGCACGAGCTTTAAACGAGCAAAGTGTTCGCGAAATTTATGTGAAGTATATTAAGTCAATTGTCGGCATAATGTTGATCTTTGCGAATGAATTACAAATTCTCTTGATTCTTGTAATATGCTACGTCAGGTAATTGTTCAACGTTTACCACTCGTTTGTTTTCTCACCTGTAATAGTGCATTTTCGTACCAGCCGCGCGCAGTGCCCGTAAATAACGGTTTTCAATATGACCACTAGTGTTAAAAATTAGTTTTCAAATTAATTAGGAATTTAAATTTAATCAAAGTTAAAAAATTATTTACGAATTAGTAAATTAAATGCAATTCTTAATGAACTTAAAAATTAATTGTATACGACAAGCAAACGTGATATATTTATAAAATGAATGTCAAATTTAAATTCGAACGAAATTAAGTAAATTTTGTAAATTTTCTTTTTTGTAATTTGTTAAAAAAAATTGTAAATGAAGTTGTAATGTTGGAATAATTGAATTGCGAGTTATGACAAATTCAATGATAATTGTAAAAATGTTTTCATCGAGTTACGATAAATCTTGATAAGAATGCTGAAAAGTTTGTTGTGAATGAATAGGCGGCGCATAAAAAGGGCATTGAATTTTTCGATGAATGAAACTGTATTGCAGCGAGGCGTAGAATTATTGCGGTATGCCCGGCATCAAGTTCTAGGTCGGGGAAAAAAATGATTTAAAACAGTCTCGGTGGATGGATATTTAAATCCGCTAATTTGTTTCAACGAGTCGATGAAATTCTCAAGGTGCATATCGGAAACATTCACGCCATCGTTTTAAAACATGAGGTGAATGGAACCCTCCTCGCTTAAAACCTTGGAATTGTTGAAATTGCCGCTCCGGTATACGTTAGGGTAACAGAATTCCCGAAGCGCACATCGGAAATATTTTAATCATCCATCATAAGCATCAACGGACGGAATTCTCAATGCACGGAACTTCTGCGATCATCCCGCTCGATTTTTCTTCTTATCCCCGTTGATATGTATGTGTTTTACACCATTTCTCTTATAACATTTTTCTTGTCGAGTTTAGAGCACCATTTTGCAAATACACGGGCGAAATTCAAAATGCTTTTTCCCCTTTCGCTGATGAGTTGGCACTTCTAATCAAGACTCGCGCGTGAAAAAGTTCACAGCTTGATCTTGTTTCAAAACGATCAAAAAGCTTGCATCTCGTAACTGCAAATCCGGTAATCATCCCATCAAATGCACTTCGCTACATACTACGATCGCAACATTTTCGCATCTAAAAATGTAATCCTTCAGTGATTTTCTGCAACAAATTGTAATCTCCTTTTCTGCAAACAAATTTTTGCTGAATTTTTATATGCAAAAAAAAGTGTTATACGCGGCAGTTTGAATTCAAAAATTGATTTTGGAGTTCAAATTATAATTACTTCATTCGAATGAATATTTTTATTCATTTCAAATAAAGATTAAAAAAGAATTTCCTCATTGCACAAAATCGAGAATAACTTTAAAACAACAAATGCAATCAGGTTTCAAGGATTTGTCACCTTGAAACACTGCGACAGTTAAATTTGTTGTTAAAGTGTGAGACATATTTCTTCATTCAAATAAACGTGGGAATATTTAACTTGGAAAATGAGTTGCAATTAATCGGGTGTAAGGTTCAACTAAAATTACGATGAGCTTATAATAAGATGGTTAGCGGATGTGTCAGTTGAGCGAGGCTTCGTGATAGCGTGTGTGCGTTACAAGAGAGAAAGGCCTGGTTTGCGAGTCGCCAAAAGTCACGAAAGCAGTCGCGACGAGAGAAGAGCGCAGAAATATGTGCCAAGTCGGGGAAACTAGACCGTAACGAATCAGGGCCGAGAGAGGCGATTCGCGGAGAGCAGAGGTGAGAGATATCGGCGCAGGCGAATTTGAAAATGATGACCGCGCGCGAAATACGACGCGTCCGCCCATGGAGAAACGAAAGCCAACGCGCAAAAGTAGCACGCGCACAAAAATTTTGCCTCGCGCTTTCGAATCGGCACATTTCGTCGTCGTGCGTGCGGTGCGATATTTTAGAGCCGGCGGACACTCGCGTTCGAACCGCCGCCAGAGTTTTCCCTCTGCCCAACGGGTTCACGGCTAACGATCGCGTTTTTATATCCGCTCGCTGATTAATGACACGCCGGAAATAATAGTCAATTAGCATTTTTTCCGGCTTTTTTATTTATCCCAATGATTTATCGGCAAATCGTTTTCTGTTAATTTAACTTAATTTTATTATTAGCGCTGACGAATTTATTGTTACCGTGCAAAAATTCAACCCAACCGTACCGAATGCTACGCAGTCAATGAATTATTACTTCATCTTCAGTAATTCTTATTGAATTGTCACTTTATAATTGCATTGCGAAAAGATTAAATTGCAAAAAAAAAAAAAACACAAGATTTTAGCAACACTCACTTGAAAAATGAAAAAAAAATGTAAACGATTTCTAATCAGATTATTTTTCTGTAAACATAAGTGTAATTTGTTTTGAATGAAATGATCAAAAGGTGAGAAAAAAATATGCGCCTGATGTGTACCGATACACAACCGATCGCAAAGACGAAACTGGTTATGGCGAATGTAACAGTAAATTATATCAGCGCATTGTTTTGAAAGTGCGAGGCCGGACTGTTAATTAGAGGTATTTAAGTGGAGGGGGGGGGGGAGAGTTGTAGAGTGCACGCAACAGCGAATGTTGGAAAGTAATAAATTGCGCGCGGCATACTAGTCATAATTGTTTAATATGTCTGATGAAGGAGTCGAGAGATGAGGAGGAGATGGGGGAGCCACTTATCCGACAATCTTGGAAATGAATTGGCTGATAAATTAATTATAAGCAACGCGAGAGCTAGAAAGAGAGTTCCGCACGCAGACGAGCGACGCGACACGATGAGGGCAAAGGAATAAAAATGCGAGGGAGGACGCCGCGATGACGAACAGCACAGAATCCGCTTTTACGTAATCGCGCTCTCGTATCTGCTTTTGCAATAGGAATCGCGTATCGAATCGTCGGCGAATCCTGATGGGAGTGCGCGCGCAATTGTGGGCACAATTACGTGACGCGTGACGTATCACTGACCCGCGCGTAATGCGTCTCACGAGCTAAATAATACAGAATTGAAATATCTTCATATGAATGCACACTGGCAGCGCGCCTTGCCCGAGTCATAATAATATCGATCAGCCGTCGTATGAAAATCACACACAACGGAGCTCGCTCTCGCCTATATATTGTTTCCCATCTACCTGATGATGTCGATTGTTCACAAATTATCTAATCATTTTACACCTCTCGACATTCTCATACTAAATTCTTCTCCTTTCTTTGCACTAATTGCATTTCAACCGTACAATACATCTATTTGTGAATTTGAAAAAAAGAAAAATTCATCGACGACTACTAAAATACAAAATTTTGATTATTTAATTATTATTATTATTTATTTACAGGCGTACAGTAAACTGATACGGGCCTGAATTTGTGTATAAAAATGCGAAAAATAAAATCCGAAAACATTTGCAAAATTTTCGACAGATTTTGTCTTCGATTATTTATCGTACAATTGTCGATTTTTTTTCAACTTGGATTCAGATGGACGAACTGATTTTTATGTGGTTTTGGACTGCGTGTAATTTGAAACAGGGAGCGAAAATTTGTAATGGCTAATAAATAGCATTTAACAGGCCGGAATCGTTGCGAGCGATTTCGGACAATTGCCGCATTAGCAACAATAAATTGTGGATGCGAGCTAGCAATAAAAAATGGACGGGCCGTTAGCAGGATCGTTAATTCGAACATTTTTGGGACACCCGATATATGCCCGGCGCGGTTGTACATAGCGGTATATAAAGGCTTATAATACACGCAAAGGCGCGGGCGCCGTGGACGCGAGTATACATAATATAATTGTATGTACCGGCTAGAAAACGAGCGTCGCTTTCTTAGCCTTACCTGTTAACTTATTCCGGGCGAGCCTTGATGCCAAGTATATAATAAACGATGGGCATTTCACCTCCTTCTTGCTCGCGGACGCGCTCGTCTATGCGAGGAGCGAGAGCTCTCTTACACGTGCATCGACAAGATGAGACCACCAAAAAATTCTTTAAAGCGCGAGGGGCGCGCGGGACCGGGCGACGGAAATCCCCAGAGGCCGCTCGCTTGAATTCCTTGGCAATCGGACTCGCTGCGAGCATGAATTAATCGCGAGGCCGGCCATCGAATGTGGAATAAAAGAAGAATTAATTCGCGGCCTTTCTCTGCGCGCGGGCCTGAATCCCAGCCGTTTTCGTATTTCTTTCGCGAGGCCGTCACGCAGTCGTATATTTTAACCCACTCGATAAACCTTTATCTCTATTCATGTAACTCCAGTCGCGATGCTAACTAAGTTCCGTCGTCATTCCACGACGCTAATGTCTTCGGGTTACACAGGTTTTTTTTTCTTTCGAAACTTTTCGTTCTTTGTTTCTGTCGACCAATTTCAAGGTTCACAGAGTCAAATAATCGTGTAAGATAGAAAATGAGACCGTTTCCTGAAAAAAAAAAAAAAATCTGGAATAGTGTAGATTGGAATAATATATAAACATGATTATTTGTTTTGACAAATTATATGTACATTTAGGTTGATAATTTTTACTGTTTCAATTTTCAATCATTTTCAATCTATAGCTTAGCGGTTAAAAGACCGAGCTCTCACCTTAGAGGACCTGGTTCAAATCTCACTGACCTTTATTTTATTTTATTATTTTTTTTCATAATGAAATTTACCAATTTACTTTTAATATTATATTTTGTTTGTTTAGGTTACTTTCTTTTTATTTTGCAGGGAAACTGTTATATATTTTTAGAAATGTTAGTACAATATGACAAGACAGAACAAGCTGCAGGGTTACTGATGGAACCACTATTTACGTTCTGAATAATAAATTGTAATTGTTTTACAAGATATACAGTGCTGAACGTTGAGGTTAAATGTTTGTGTCGGTTGGCCTCTTACCGACGAGTTATCGACCGAGCTCTCTCGACATTTTTAATTGATCTATCAATAATTAATTACCATTCGGTAAAAGTTGATAGTCCAATTACGTTGTAGCCGTGGCACGAACTTTGCGGAGTTTGCAATACAGTCGCCGAAAAATATGCACCTCGGACATATTGAACTGCACGTAATCCGCGCCAAATTGTTCCTTAAACTTTCGTACAACCTAAGTTCCGGGATCGATAACACAAAATCGTGTTATCCACTTTGCCTAATTCATCACGCGCGATCTCATCGGCCGGTAATTATTATAATTAAAACAGAGTTTGTGCGGTTCAGCATGCGTGGTATTTATCTTTTTTACTTTTTTCCTTTTTTTGAAACGCGCAAATATATTTCGCCCGGCGGCGGACAGGGAAGAAAAATAAAAAAAGCATTCAGCGCAACGCGCAAATCCGCACAAATCCGCCAAACCAAACAGCAACGGAGAGCATCGAAAATACAACCAAAACCGATAGCGCCGTTCTCGATAAAATAACATCGAATCGGGCGAGCGAGAGATTCTAAACAAAAACGACGGAAAACGCGCAGGAATACGAATCGCGTTCTCCTCGATGTTAAAAAATAGGCCAAAAAATGGTCCCCATTGAAAAACCTCGATTAATCGACTAAACCCCCAGACAATTTTTTACAATCTTCCCGTTAAACAACAAAAAGGTTCTATTTTTTGTTTTGAACCACAACATTTCCATACAAATTTGCCGGACTTCTTAGTCCGACTATTGAGTTGACATCGATTCCCGGTGATTTGCATCGAACCGCTGTCACCGTCAGCGCCAACCACGAAATACGCGCTCGCGAATTTTGATGTCGAGCGCTTTCCAATCATGAGCTCGACGGTAAACTCGACTTGAACGCAAGGCACCGTGCCACGTACGGTCTCGTCTCGAATTGTCTCTAGAGCCGTTCACTTATTTGTCATATTGTACCTTTTGTTTTCTTTATTTTAAGCATCGATTAACATTTCATTATTGTTTGCAAGCAGAATTAGCGTCGACAACTCGCGATCCCCGGGACAGTTATTTATGGCGTGCCATTAGCGGTAACTACTTCCACAAGAAACTGCCATGTAACTTTAAAAACGAGTTGATATGGCAAAAGGGTTAAGGGGTAATTAAAACGATGAATATACATAAAATAGTGTTGTAATCTTTTTGACAAATTCTGCCGAAATTATGAACAGGTACCCAATGGGAAAAATACAATTGTCCCAAGACTGGAACGAGACTGGTGCCATATTAACCAGTACTGGTACTCGGTACTTGTCCAATAGTAGACCGGTATTGGACCAACATTGACCCAGTTTTGGGATGATAACGTCGGGCCAATGTTGTTAGACTTAAGGGCCATGATTGGTTTACGAACCATGCCTAGCATGTACAAAAAACAAACCAATTCTGGCTATAAAA
>JAPYZS010000868.1:0-26452 GCA_030522925.1 Trissolcus japonicus
CTCTCCACCTCCTCCTGGTTAGTGTATAAAAACACCGTTGAGCAGTATTCCATATGCGGAGCGATCATGGTTTTGTAAACTAGGTTTCTCGTACAGGGCTCAATACAATTTCCAACCCTGTTCAGCAAACCCAACTTACCACCAACTTTCCCCTCCACATATGCAACATGTTTCTTAAATTTCAGACGTTCATCCAAATAAACACCAAGATATTTAATATCTCGGGATCTTGCAATCACATCATCTTTATACCGAATCGTCAAATCTCTATCCATTTTAATTTGGTCATTTTTTTAAATCATATAAAAAGTCTTTTTCGCGTTAAGAAATATGCTGTTACTGCTCATCCAAGTGCTCAGCAGAGACATTGCAGTATTAGGTTTCCGTTCCATACTTTCCATATTTTTATCTTTTTTTTTATTTTTATTTTTATGAGAGCAACACAATGAGCAAATATGGTTTTATTTGTTTGATGTTAGTTTTTTTTGTACTGATTTTCGGAATTAGGTAGTGATTTAATTTTGAAGTTTTCAGGGAAATTAGTTATAAAGGACGAAATAGAAAAAGAGTTCTGCAAGTGTCGTCGTGGAGGTCGAGCATACATTCGGACCAAAGTGCTATCTGACCGGACGGGCCTAAGCTTATGGAATCGACATTGCCCAGTGAGTTTGTTTCATTTTGTGTTCCGTAAAATTGTGTAATTAATTTTTTCAGTTGTAACTTTGGTTTATTTGTAAGGTTCACGTAATGCTTATGATTTCTTTCCGATTTGATTCGAATTTTCGATTGCCGATCTGGTAAAAAGAAATATAATTAACGCCTTCAATTGTTTTGCAAATTTTGTAAGATTAGAGACAATTGTATTATTTTGGTGATCGTTGTAAAGAATTCAGATTGTAACATTCCGTTTTGTCGGTTGGGCTTGCTAGCGTGGCAGCCAACCGTTTCACTTGTTTTCAGTTGAGATTTAAAATTGTGTGTTGTTCACGGGCAGACTAGGCCGCTTGCAGAACCCCATTGCGCCGATTATATTGCCGTTGCATAATTTTTTATTGTTATACGATGAGAAATCGTTAATCGTTGTCAATTTTTGTGCGCGACGATGAAGTTAGTTATATTAAGAACGGCAAGTTTAGTTTATTTTAATAATGGCATGTTTTATTGATATGAAAGAAAGTACGGAAGTTTTGATTTTGATCTTTGAGAATTGTATTTTATTACTGGTAATTTGGATAAAGGCCGTCCCATATAAACGGTAGAGATTTAGTAAATTGAAATCGAATCGAGATTTTATTTTTGAATTTTGTATTTTATTTCTTTTGTTTATTTTAATAAAATTCGATTCGTCACAGATGAAAAATTTGTAGTAATCATTACGGCAAAACAAACCATCCTTATTTGGAATTTTCTTGTCAGATTGGGACTATTAATTTCGCTTCATGCGAGGAATATTTTATGAAATTTTAAATAAATTTGGTTAAAGTCGAGTAAGGTGCCTTCCTTAACGGAAGGCTGGCGATCCTAATCAATGTTGTATTTGTAGAGTAAAGTACATTTCGTTCAAGTAAAGTTCAGTTAGATTTATATTTGAATTTTCGAATTTCCCACATGGCGAAGGTGCGGACAAACTTAATAACAATTTTGTACCGTTACAAATGGCGATCCTGCCAGGATCTGCCAGTATATATATATTATATATACGGTGGTCGACATTCTTCGTTCGTTGAACCAATACATCGAAAATTGTTTACAAATCCCACTACGGTAAACCTTTATACCGCTAACCGACAGTCGACCACCGTACTCCAGCACTGGTTCAATATAGCGCCATTCAAAAATTTCCACCTGGTTTTATAAATTTTTTTTATAACTTTAAAATTTATACGATTTTATATAATCTCCAAGCCAGGGTTGCTCAAAGTGCTCAGGCAATGTTGAGCAACTTCTCCTCCAATCGGAGAAGTTGCATCTCTATACGCTATCTTTCAGACAGTGATAGCACAAAACCACCTGATTTACCTGATGCCAAAGCGACGAACACGTCGTCCGTTGGCGCTTCAGGCTCGCCCGCTCAGTCCTCGATCGGATCGAAAGCTAATGCAGTGGATGGAATGCGTTCACTGACCTTTTCGGTAAAGTTGGGGAACGGAAAAATTGAGCCGAGCAATAAACTTTCTCGGCTTGAATGGCCAGTAACCGAAACACAAAAAACTACGATTTTCATCTAATCGAATTTGTGATCTCAAACGCAGTTGCATGTTACCATATATACAACCCTAGTAGAAATGTGATATGGCGTCCCTCATAAAAGTATGATCCTGGTAAGGCCCTGACGTCAAGCCCTATCACAGTTTCCTTAATGAGGCTCACATCAGGACAAAGTTCGCGTTCTAAATCGTGTTGATAATTTTGATTAATAAAACTTAGCCGAAACGCTTTAACGGAAAAGTCAAAAAGTGAATTAGTAATTATTACGTAGTATTTCGTACCTAGTATATAGTGCTTACTACCACGGCACGGGAATCTGAAACCCATACTTGGCACTTCCTCAGGTAGTAGATAGGGGAATGCTCGCTAGATATAGAGGGTAGGAGGAAATTAATATACCTCTCGCGGTCCAAATAGACTAGGGGACAGAACCCCAATAAAAAATTCAAAGTACATGAAAACATGGATATGTCGAAATATGTTTCGCTACGAACCGTTATCATATGGCACTGTGCCCCCCCCCCTAGACGCCCGGGGGAGGGAGGGGGGGAATTTTGGGATAACTCCAACCAGTAACCGTAACCATATTAAAAGAATCCCATTCATCCCAACGGTCGCGAAAACAAACTAACGCATCAATTCCGGACAAAAAAAAGGTAAACATGACAAGAGTTCGATATCGTAAACCGGCGTGAGTTGTCGTTTTTCGCAAAACCTATCGATATACGCTTCTGCATTTTCTTTGCCTGAAAAAAGAATGTTCCATCACCTCATGGAATCACAAACAGTGGCTAGTGGTTTGGCCGTAACGGAATCAATCTTCTTTGCGAAATTTTAATACTAAGAAATCTTTATTTATTATTTGTTGCAAGTGAACTTTTATTACATGATGGGGAGTACGTTCCTTGCGCAGTAATTTTGTAACGTTACATCAGATTGTGTAATTTTTTGATTGTGTGATTTTCGATTATGTCGAACGTGAATACATATATTCAAAATCACTATAGAATTACAAGACGTTTGTTAAGTATTTAGCAATTTTTACACTAACAATAAGATCAAGATGGCTATAATGACAAATGAATAATGGATGAAAAAATTGTCAGTAGTATATATATGCGACTTGTATAATTTTTTAATGTTTTATAATTTGCAAATTTAAGTCAGGGTAAAGCAATAAAACAAAAAATTTTTCGGTTGAAACGGTTTGTAATAATCTGCTAAACCCTGATTTGAACACCAATTGCAAGTAGGGGAGAGGCTTATGCCAAGAGACATTTTTTGAATAAGATTTGTTTTCAACTACAAAACATATTTATTAATGTATCAATGATAAACTTCAAACAATAAAATGTAAGCAAAAAAAAAGTGCAAAGTGTCTCTAGGCACACGATTTGGGTTTTGCCTAGAGACACGTAGTCGTGTGGATAGAGACACTGTAACAATTAATAATAAATAAATAATTTTTTTACTTGTTATTTATATTAACTTATATTAATCACAAAGAACTTGTTTATTGCTTATTTGTATGTTTAAATAAAGTTATACATGTTATAATAAACAAAGAACAGTTGGATCTTTTTCAGCTAGTCCAGACGTGCGGAAAAGTGTAAAATTGTTTATTTATTTGTTTATTAAGGTAATTTTCAAATTTATTTACATTACTCATTATAGTTATGTAATGCATGAATTATTAAATAGTTTTCAGACAAATGGAAGAGACAAATGGAATGTCTCTAGGCCCAAGCACGACTTTTTTTTAAACAATTTGTTATAACTATTAATGTTCAATGAATTTTTGAATGAAACTTTACAGATACATTTCGTAATACCATACTTAGTTTTTATTTAAATCTCTATTTTTATTTAGTCATTCAAATAAAAGTTACAGTTTATTTTATTGAATATTAAAAAGTCCATTTTGAGTCCGAAAAACAGCTTTTTTTAATAAATAAAAGGACGTGTTGATAAAATCAATTATTTTGATTGACAATAACATATCAGAAATGTTATTATACAAGATGTGTAAAAATATTATTGCTTAATTTGTTATAGTTTTTTTTTTAATTTGCAATGTCTCTAGGCACAATGCGTCTCTAGGGTCAAGTCTCCCCTAATAAAAAAAAAGTATTAAAAGTAATTTGAAGATGTTATTGCATGGCGAATGTTATGAACTTAAGATAAAAATACTGTATATCAATAAAATGAACTTGTTTGTCAGCAATGAATAAATGTGCGTTTGATAATAAAATA
Source organism: Trissolcus japonicus (assembly GCA_030522925.1). Taxonomy (NCBI): domain Eukaryota; kingdom Metazoa; phylum Arthropoda; class Insecta; order Hymenoptera; family Scelionidae; genus Trissolcus; species Trissolcus japonicus. The sequence continues at coordinate 4,462 of JAPYZS010000868.1, forward strand.
ATAATTATATCGAAAATCATTTGAGATTGCGCCGATGTAAATATATGCATATGTGTATAGATAAATGTATATGAATGAATAAACAATTATTAGTCAAGATTAACATACTACAACTTTTTTTGTTTATAAGAATGTTTTTAACAAATCTCTTATCGAAAAGCCATATATCGATATATCGTAAATATATCAAATTCATCAATTCTGAAATTCATGAAATTATATTAAAATTATTTTAATATTTATAAATAACACACTTACCACAAAAAGGAGTTGATGTGAACCAATTTTCATCTCGATAAACCCTTAATCCCAGATCACAAAATTTTATATTTTACATATTATTTTGATTATGTAAGTTGAAGTTTCGAATAATTTTTGTGTAAAATTCAAACTTAATTATGCAAATAACATTTGTATATGTGTATTACAAATAATGTTTTTCAACAAAACTTCATTTCGAATAGTCACGAACGAATCAAAACTTTTGTTATACTCAGGGATTAAGGGTAAAATAATAAATAAATAATGTATACTATGATTCAGGCACTAGTACATTTACTTTATTATTCCATCAGAAACCAGTTTTGTCATAAAACTTAATGTAAAAAGTCGTTGAAAAAATTAGAACACACACAGTCGCATAATCAACAAATTCAATGAATTGTTCTGTTTACACTCTTCGCTTACACTTTATTAATGAATTTGCAATACATTAATTGAGTCTGTTTAAATAGCATTGAAAGGCTTTCTAATGCAAGCCATCATTCACACTAGACAATCAATATCTCTAGATTCATTTCCCTTTCGCTTAAAAAAAATGTCCTCCCTTATGTATAGATCCTTAATTAATTCGTTATTCTCATCGACTCCAGTACACCAATCTCATATATATATATATATATATATTTATTTATATATATAGTTTATTTTATTCATTAATCCATTTTTTTTGCCTTTTTCCTTTTTTTTTGGTTGTTCGTCCATCTTATTTAGTCATTACATTATTATCGTGTAACATTACATTATCAATAAGTATTCCTATGTCGTCGAAGTTTTAAAAATTAAAATTCGTATAAAAAGCGTCATTATTCGTGTTCTAACAATTACCGTGTCTATGTTTTTATTACTTTTTTTAAATTATAATCGAACATTAAAAAATTATTCATCGTATTTTATTCGTCGCACGCTCCCCGTGCGAATTACGCCTATGATAAAATCAGTTCTAGAGCTACAATATCTATCGCAGAGAGCGATTCACAAAACAGTGATATTATAATCATGAGCCCATTTACAATAATATATTATTTTACAAGTTAGACGTATAGTTACGATTAATAATAACGAATTCGTTTACATGTTGCTGTCCATTTTACAAATGCAGGCTCACAAAATTATTGACATCGATGCCTTTCATCAATCTCACTCTTCGATCCACGTTTAATAAGTATTTATATTCAATCGCTTATGACATAAAAACTTGTGGAGCGAGAACAAGGAAAGTAAAAAGTATTTTTGTTCAAATTGTTCAGAATGTTTCAAAACAAGTTAAACGAAACGTGTTTTTATCCGTGAAAATAATCGGATCGACTATTTGCATGCTGTGTATCGAATAATTGAACGCTGGTATTTACAATCTATATATTATGTACGTACACCTGTTTCTCACCTAAGAACATTTATAATGCCACTTTTTTTCTTAATTTTCGACGACGAGGGACGGTGCTTGTTCGCTTTCGCCACTAGAATTTCATTTCTTTTAATTTTCAACACACAAATGAAAGAATAAATTATAAATTAAGTACACGTAGAAAAAAGTTGCATACTTTTCGTGAATACTGTCGAAAAGAATTTAATACACTAAACAAAGTATTCCGGCTAAGCTTAAAATTAATTGAACATCAGAAACGTTATGAATAAATTTTGTTCCCTTTTTTTACCACTTTCATTTTCATCATATTTAAACTTTTCTCCGTGTGTGTAATTAAAAATTGATGCAACGCTCTCATTGCATGAGCGAAAAAAAAAATTAAGTTAAATAAATAAATACTCTTGAACACATAGAGTAAGGAAAATATTCTGAATTCAAAAAATTGGCACCCGAAACAAGAAATAAAATACACCGCAATACAAGCTTAATTAAACAAAAAATAATGCTAATTGATGAAGAAAAATAAAAAAAACTTTTCACTTTCTGCATTTATGTTTTTCTCTTTTACCAAACAGCTCTCGTCGCGCGATTGTATGAGTATAAATAGTTTTAAAAAATCCAAACAAATGGCGATAAGTATGTTCATACTTGTTTCCCATATAAATGTATTTATCCGTTTATTCAACGCATTTATATTAAATATTTTTATTCACCAGGAAAATTCCAAAATGTTAATTGTGTAAGTACAATACGTTTGCTAGTTTAATAGCAATTAATTCGATAAATTCGAAACGATGAAAAAAAGAAAAAGCATTATCTGCTCAATTCGCTTGTTTAATTTCAACAACAAATTATTACTAAACTAGCAAAGTTCTCAGAACTTCAGAAGTCGCATTAAAATTCATCAACTCAAAGAACGACAATTGAAACAAAAATACAAGGTCGGTAACAAAACATTTCGTTAACTGATTTTTGGTACGAATGGTGCTTGTGTGAGACATATTCTGATGTATGTGTGGGAAATGCTTTTGGGATTCGCAGCGGTCTTCAGTAATAGAAGTGGGCAAAACTGTTGCAGCCGCTGCGAACGCGAACCGATCCTCAGCTATGCACAGGGGGATGGGCGGTTGGCGGTGAGCCCGTGATTTCAGTCCAGCGCGTCTCAAAGAAGTTGCGCATGCCGTGTCCAGCTTTTCCTACCGGACTGTCGTCCTCGTTGAATACCTCGCAGTTAATAAACATCTGTCTAACATCTGCGCAAAACTCGTCTCGTGATCTATAACTAATTATAAAAAACAAACTTTTACAATTTGAACTCCTCAAAAGAGTGGTATTTTAAACAATTCAAAAGACATTAAAGAAAAAAATTATGATAATAGGTTGAATTGAGATTACGTACACACAGTCCTGTAATTTTTTCTTGATGGTACTGAGATCCATGGGAGTTTTAATAATTTTCTTGTAGGTCGGAAATTGTTTGGTATTGACAGGTAGTAGGAAGGGCCAGGCCTCGTCCTGCTGTTCCAACTGTTCGAGGAGAGTTTTGCAGGGCGCAAGCTCCCGCTGCTGCTTTTTCGTGAGAGTCCGATTGTTGTGCTCTTTCCGTGGCGACGCGGTCGGTGTCGGCGGCTCTGATGAGCTCTCCTCATTGTGCGCGGCGGCGTTCGATGCCGTCGACGGCGTTGGACTGCAGCGCAAAAAACAACACACAGCAACATCATAAAACCGCACTTAAAATCCATATTTTTCAATCAACGTTGTTGTTTCTTTTATTTTATCTACATTTTCTTTCAACTTTTTTAACTTTTTTAACTACATTTTCGTTTTCTTGTCATTTAAACTCTACTTTAAATCTTCCAAAAGAGCAATCAGTCGCTTTTTTCTTATTTGCGATTGTAGAGCAGTCACTGTGTGTTTTTTTTTTACTTTTCTTTTTTATTGTATCATATTTATATTATTACATATCGACATACGTATAAATATATATTCATCATAGATCAGATTCTATCTACAGCCATATATATTTATACATACATGATCATAACGATGCAAATTGAAAGCGGACAATTTATAATAAATGTATGTGGAGAGCATGTGTGCGCGTGCGAGTGTATATTTTTTTTGTTGATTGGTCATTTTGGTTGAGAGTCCGTTTGGAAAGCGGGTTAGTGTAATTGGTTATAATCAATAATCGTTACTCTTATCTGTTAGCGGGGATTGCTTAGCTATTATGTATACTATGCGTGGCAACTGGCTAAAAACGCAGATTACGAAACGTATAAAAAACGGCGAGCAAATGCGCGACGCTGTTTGGATTTTGTTTTAACGTAATCACCTAGCTGGCGGGTTTTCAGCCGAACTTTCGCTATCCTTTGCCGTGCCAGCTTTCGTATGGCTGCGGCGACTACTGTTTCTCTTCTTTGGTTGCTTGCTCTGGCAGTTCGAGCAGTACCACTTCCCTCTTGGCACCTGTTACAATTTTTCAATCTATTAGTTACTTTCGTTCAACCAATTTTCAGTTTTCATACTGCATAGTTACACAGACTTCTAATATCAAAGTCGGTTTTTTTTTAACTTTACCTTCATCATGTTAGGAAAATGACACTCAGTGTGAAAAGCTCTGGGGCACAATTCACACAAGAGTAAATTTTTTCCAGCCCGCTTGCCACAAACCAAACAGTTACGTTCGCCAGTTGCTTTATTTCTACATTCGTGACAGTACCTACAGGATTAAGCAAACAAATGTTAAACAAATGTTCACAGCATGATTTTCATCGGTTTTATAAAATTAATAAACAATTTGATCGAAAATCAAACTCACCAGTCACCATCGGGAATGTTATCCATTTTTGGACGGAAGCAGTAAGTATGATAGCCACGATCACAGCCATCGCAAAGTAACAGCTTGTCCTCGTTATCACCGCTATGGCAAAATTGGCAGTTCTGCAAAGGAAACATCAATTGAATGATTTGAGAACGTCATTGATTTGAGATTTGAGAACATCATTGATAAATAACTGATAGACTTACAGCTTTCATGATACTCTTATCCCAAGCTATGCTGGCCTCAAGCATGTATAGTGCCATAGCTAATTGCGCCGAAGTATGAGCACGAGCAGTCGCTTCGCGCCAAGTATTTAACCCTCGAGGTGTTGTCTCTTCCAAAGGTGGTGGTAGATTTGACTTGTCCTGGTCTGTCTGATTAGCGTTGTTATTCGCAGCAGCAGCTTGTTCTGCCTTCAACGCTGCCAAATTTGGATCTCCAGTACTAAAAAAATGAATAAATCATGACAACTGCAACGCAAAACTGTATTACGATCAATAAAAATTAAATAGCAAAAAAATCACTAACCAAATTCCAAGAGGAGGCTTCAAATATCGCCTTTCAATAGCCGCCTCTAGTGAGAGCAATCGTTGTCTAGCTTGTTCCACGGCACTAATTTGTTCCATTTCATGAAGCTTCTCCAATTCCTCGGCTTCCTCGGTGCCTGCGCGAGGAGGTAATTTCCAACCTTTAACCTGCATGCTCGCGTTTGCAACTTTGTCTTCAAGAGCTTCAACCTGTTCCAGCAATTGGGCGTCTACTCGCAGAGCAACTTGCTCGCTCCAATCACTGGGATCGTCAGGCTGCGGAGTCGGCAATACCTCTTCGGTCGCGCTCTCGGACAGGTCAGTTGCAGTAACGTTGCCAGGATCGACGTAAACTTTACCGGTAACTGCTAAGAATGATTCCATCGTCGCCCAAGTCGTCCGTTTCAGTTCTTTCTCGCGAACACCACGTGAGTGCAAGTGTTCGAGTAATTCATGGAAAACATCAACGTCGGTGATTCTCCACCATCCGTATCTTAGATCTGAAATAATTTTTTTTATGATTTATTCACAAGGTTCTCATTTTAATTGTACAAAAATGACAGCTTGGAAAACATGCCACTTTTTCAAACTAAACTTAAAAAAATTATAATAAAATTTGTTTAATTCCATCTGTTTTAGTATTAAAAAAGTGCTAGCATGTTATTTTGCAAGTCTAAATTTTTATGGTCGTTTAAATGTACCTTTAGGTACAGGTTTGGCTTCTCCTGGGGGTGGTAATCCATGAACCTTTAAATATTCTAATTGAGCTGCTTCATCCTGAGTCAAGACCAGCGGTGCTGGACTGTCACACCTATCATAATTCGGACTAGTTGGCGGCGGCGGAAATACTGGAATCTTGAGTTCTGACGATTCGGAAATTCCAAAGACTTGTTTTGTACTTGGTCCTGGCGTGTCGCAAGTTTCCCTTGGAAGAATTGAGAACCAATTCGTTTCTGTGTCGTTGCCAAGGTCTGAAAACATAAACCCCATTATCAAATCTTATTTAAACATAACCCACAACTTATGAAATGAAGCTTCTACAATTACCTTGAATCAGATTTCCATTTAATTCTTTCGGCAGATGATTAACGTGATTGAATTTGTCTCCATTAGGCAGTATCGGTTGAACTTTCTCTTCCTCCACTTTATCCTTCTCAATCTCAATCTCCTTATTCGGTGTTTCTACTTTAACTTCCTGTTTTATCTCCTCCTTAACAGTTTCGTCAGCCTCTTTGTCATCCTTAGTGCAATTATTGACAACGACCTCCTTCTTACAATTCACCTCATCAACTTCCATCTTCACTTCTGTTTCTTCTTTTCGCTTTTCCTCTTTCTTTATTTCCTCTTCCTCTTTGAACTGAGTCTTCTTTTCTTCCTTCACTTCGTTCGGCGCTTCGTTTTCACGGTTCTCAGTATCTTCCTTCTCATTCTTTGACTGGCTTGAAACTTCCTCCTTCACTTCCGGTTTCTCTTCCTGTGGCATGTTCGCATACTTTTCGTCCAGCTGATGTTGCAAATCGATGATCTCAGGTTCGGCACTCTCCATGGCTTCGATGAAGATACCACCTGCACAAGGGAGCTCCCAGTACCGCCTCCAGTATCTGTCCTGTCCAAACACATGAGCTCGCAACTGCTTAGATGAACTGTTGAGTTTTTGCAATTGTTCCTCGGATTGTTTCAAAAGTTTGTCCAGTTTCTTGCCAAGTTCTTCACCGGATAGGTTCTTGTCCTCCTCCTATAAAATTAAATTAAATGTTTTTAATTTTGGATTACGATTCAACATTTTTTAATAGCTCGAAAAATTCATTAAAATGAGATTCAACAATGTAAAACAAATGTAAAAATTTATTTTTTACCTCTTCAGGTTGAGTTCCTTCGCTTTCATTTTCCGACATGTCCTCAACCTCGTCTTCATGAGGGATCTCATCGGGTGTTGGTGTTTTCGATTCGACCGCGTTCGTTGTTTTAGTTGGAGTACTTGTTGGCGTGTCAGCTGCCGTTGTGGTCGACGTGTTGTTGGCGCTCTCCTCGTCGGTTTCCTTCTTCTCAATGGTTATTGTATCACCGGTTTTGTTAACAATCACACCTACAGCTTCCATTCTCACTTTACGACTATGCAATTGTCTAAGTCTGAAAATAAAGTATTTTCACATTAGACGAAATTCAATCTCACTTTTAATTCTAATTCCAAAAAAAAAATCAAACAAAAAAATTAAACAAAAATGTTTGAATTACTTTCGAATCTTGGTGTCGAGCACAAATCGTTCCTTTTTCAACTGTGCGACAGTTTCGAGACTGCCCTCGATTTGTTTAATCACAGCCTTGTTCTGGAGCAGCTCGTTGCACAGGAACGCAAGCATCTCCACCTTGTGCGTAGGGTTGAGTGCGAGGAACGGCTTGTCGCGCAGTCGTTCCGACATCTTCCAGGTGTCGTTGTTGTGCAGGTGCTCGTAGAACTGCGCATTCTTGCCCGAACAAGTCGAAGCGTTGTCACCCCCATTCTGATGGTGATCGGCGAACTTCTTGTCCCGTTCGCGTTCCAGGCAGACTCCCGTCAGCGCCTTAATCTCACCGGTCGCGTTTGCATACAGATAGATACGAAGAACCTCGCTGATGTTCGAGTGCGTGATGTCTGCTTGGCGCAAAGATTGACCCAAGCCTGTAGTATGACGAGCCGGTTGTGGGATCCCGGGATCTTCGATTGCGCAGACCAGAAGATGAGTCATCACTGAAAGCATCTCCTCCTCTGCTTCTTCGTCATTTAGAAGAGCAGCTTGAAGGCTTTGAAGCGAGGGCAATGAATCCATATCTAAAAAAGGATAATTTTTAGTTGACTCTTGAAATAAAAATATAATAGACAAAACTAAAGTGATTTGATATAATCGAGTTTCTTACCAAATCCTAAGGTTTCGCCGAAATTGTGCAAAAATTCGAAGACCATGATGAGATCAGCAAAAGCCTTGCCACTGAGTTTCAAACCAGGGATTCTCTTGATTTCAGGCAGTGGTTTGTGATCTAAAACAACGTTGCAATGAACATTCGGATACATGAAAATTAAATTTAATTGAATACTTGGATTGCAAGAAAGTTTCTATTTACCAGTCAACTCCATATCTTCAACAGGTTTTCTGATCTGTTCAATCAATTCCATCTCAATTCTGCGTTGCTCTGCTCGCTTCTCCTTCGAGGCGATCTTCTCGGCTCTTGCTTCGAGTCGTTTTTTCTCACGCTCCTCCATGCGTCGACGATTTTCCAGCGCTCGAATGAGTGTCATATGTTGTCTCCTTCGTTCTCTCTCCTAAATTATCCGACGGATTATAAACAATTAATCAACTATTTATCGCACCAAGCAATTGTTCAATCAGAAGAAAAATGTTCTTCCGTTTCATTTTATTTCAATATACAATTTATTTCCAATAAAAAAAAAATGTTGTTCATGATCGAATGAAATGGATGGATCAAGCAATAAGGACTCGCTGAGATGTTTGATTCTCTAATACGGGAAACAAAACATTAAAGTTTTGAATTAAAACAAATGACTGAGTTGAATAATCATGATCTTTCAAGAAGTTTGAGACAAATCGTGTCAAGTGAGCAACTTAATAAATAATAGAATTTGATCACGGGCAAATAATAATAAATCAACGAATAGATTAGAAGACAGGTTCTTTGGTGGAGAGTATAACCGCACTAAAAGACTCACAAGTACTACACAAAAAACATTGCCAATTTCGTACGAAAAGTTGTAATCACACCAATCAAATAAGAAATATACAAAGCAAAGTTGTACATTCACCAGGGATGACATTAGTAGATTCATCATTGATTAATGTCACGAAAGACGGCCAGTTGGGAGGAAAACCAAACCGCTCGTCAGGATTGAGACAAAAAAAACAAGCAGGAAGAAGATTTCTCATGCACAATTCCTCCCACCGTTGCGTGACGCATTGTGCCAGAGGTGAATCCAAATAAGGAAACTATAATTTGTCATCTAAAAATGCCTATAATTTTACTTGCAGCGTGTTAATTTTCACAGCGAGTAAAAATGTTAAACTGAAGAATAGCGATGGTGACAATTATAATTGGAGTACAAGAGGGGGTTGTAATGCAGCATATAAAAGGGGGGAGATTTAGAAACAAAAAAAAATCGCGCAGGATTTTGTAGCTTGTTGGGAAGCTATGGGTAGGTATGAAACATACCAGCTCGACGGTGTAGAGCATCTCGCGCTGCTTGGTGAGCTCCTGCATGTACATCTGCGGCACAAAACACATCCAGTCCACCAGTGTACAAACCACCCTCATACACATCTCTCTTTTTAAACCAATCATTTATAAAAACAGTCTGCCTAAGTCGCTTTTCTCTTTCGTACAAATGTGGCATTTAAAGTATAGAAAATAATACAGTTTCACACGGCAAAAACAAAAAGTTGCTCAAAGACAGAATATGCAAATCAAAGCAACGGATATCTAAATTTAGATGTCTAAATTCAAGACCAAAGTGAAAAATTAAAAGAAAATAAAAATAAATATAAACTAAAGTGAAGAAAATTGTTGAAGAAAAAAACAAAATGTATCCTTGAAGGTAACAAAAAAAAGGAGATGTTAAATTTTGATGAATCACAAAGCGGTGCAAATGAATGAAAGAAAAAATATATACTTGATGAGAAAAAAATCGTAATGCTTTTTTGATGGTGAATGCAGAAGTATAATGAAAAGAAAGAGCGTCAAGATTGAAATATTGAATTCGATCTGACGGCATGGCAGGATTCATTTTACCGATTACTTTTCAACTCATGATTGTTTGAATGACACACAATAGTGGTAATGAAAGCACTGACTAATCATGGCTCAACTACGAGAGTACGCCAAATGTAAATTTTTTTAAATGGTAAACTGAGTCGTTGGAGTCGAGCCTCACCTGTTCTTTGATCATCACGGCTTGTTGTCTCTTCAGCTCGCGTTCCTTGAATTCAAAGAAAAAGAAAAATATTTTATTCACTCATGAAAATTCGATCAATTTATTCATTATTTTTTCTCATTCAGGATTTATTTCATTGATTTAATTTGAGTCTTACCTGTTGCTTTCTTTGCTGTTCTTCCATTCGAATTTTCTCCACCTCTTCCTGTCGTTTCTTCCTTGCCTGCATATAAATGTCATACAAATTGTTTTGAATCGTTTACAAATTAAATACCAATGATAGATATTGATGTGACTCATTTTTTTTGTCAGAAGAAAATAATTCAATAGTCTAAAAGTCTTGGCAATTTTTTGTTAACAATTTTTGTTTTCCTGTTTAATTGATAATTACAATGACTTTAGAATTCTCTATCTCTTTCTTTTGAACTGTAATTCTTGAAATTACAGTCAGTACATAAAAAAATACACTTCAGTATTTACCTTGGAAAAAAAATAGTACAGTTTTTTTAATTAGTGGTGAATTTTATTCGAAAACCATAGACAACATTGAGAAGAATGGAAAAATACATGATAATCCAAAGAGATGCAAAAACAGTGAACATGCACCGAACAAGATATGAAATCCGGCATAACGACTTGTAATCCACAGCAAAATGAGCAGACTTTTTAGAAGAACAGGCAAAAATTGGATGAAAGCAATAAGATTATTTTTATAACGAACCAATTAAACGATATTCATACGAGGATTATCATTATTATTATTCTTGAAAATTTGATAAGCAACATGCAGGATCTAAGCGAAGTACGAAATATCAGATTGCTCAAAAATGATATCAATTTCCAGTTGAAATTCAACTTGAATGATGAACAATCTTGTAAAGTAACAATTATTAGAGGATGCAAAAATATCTGAATGACGACGATACAATTTTGGTAAGCAAAAAGTATAGAATGGCAGAAATGCAGACATTGAAAAATCAAAAAAAAGAGATATACTTATTAAAAAAAAAAAAACACTTAAAATTATGGTGAGCAATTTTTTTCGCATGCTGTGTATTTTACAGCTAGCTGTTATATAGTGACAGGAGAAGCTATAGGCACAGGACAGTATCGCGGTAGAATAATGGCACCTACGTCTTTTCATTTATTATTTCTCATTTACACTTTGTATTTTATTGTGCTTTTTCGTTAAAGCGATTTGGATTATTTTTTCTGATTCGTCTTCCTGGGGGCTCAAAATTTTAGTTTTGATTTGTGATTTTGAATGTTTCTTGAAACAACAAATTTGTATCCATTCAAATGAACTTTCAAAACAAAAAGATCAACGTTGGAACCGTCCAAGTGAGTTTGTCTAAGCAAGAAGCTACTTTCTTATTGTTTAACCAAAAGCGACTATTATTTTATGAAAAAAATAAAAAGAAACGTTTTCTCGTTGTTCGTGCTCTTCTATGCGAAAAGCTGTCTAGGTAATATAAATCCATGCATTGTTAAAATAATCTAATAAAATTAGGCACTTTTCATTCAGAGATGTAATTTTAATTCAAAGCCCTAAGGATATGGTTTTAGATAAAAATGAAATAGTTGAACATGAAAAAAAGGATGAAATTTCTCAAATCTCTCATTTAACTTTGTACAATGTACTTAAAACTTGATGGTAAGGTAAGCAGGTACAGGAGACTGATGAAAAATGATGATGAACTCCGGGTGAATGATTTGATGAAGGTATTCTGGTGAGAATACTTTCATGCTCATATCAAATAGGTAACTTTTAATCAATAACATTTCCAATTATGCATCAAAAAAATGATATCAGATGATAAATCCATAATGAGTTTGTAGGGCGTAGCTTGATCCCTAAGTTATAAAACGCTATGAACGTTCTACGAAGCAAAACTGGTGGTTTTGCTCTGTAAATCAAACAACGAGTCAGTCTCTAAGTGGTGTCGTGGTGGACAGAAAGACTAAATTGCAAGGGATTTTGTCTGGTTGACTCTAGCGACATCTTACCTCCAGGAGGTGATCCTGGCTGGCGAGGGACGAGCCGGTAGAGTGCGTGTCGTGGTTGGCGATGATGGACGACGCAACCGAGTTAGGTGGCAGCACAGGCGAGGCTGGCTGCGAGGGCAGCGCCACCGCCGACGCGATAATCTTCTTCGCTGACTCGATGTCCAGTTCGGACTGCATCATGTCGCGATTGCGCCAGCTCTCGGCGATGCTCTCGCGGTTTTTCCAGATCGTGGCAACCGTGCTGCTCGCCAGACCGAGCTCGCGCGCCACGTCGCTCTTACTTTTCCCGCGCTCGATCTCCTGGATGATCTTCATTTTTTGTTTGATCGTGAACGCTAGCCGCTTTCGACCCTGTCAGTCCATAGTCCCATACTACTTTTGTTTTCACTTTCTTTTTGTTTCGTAACTTTTTTTTCTAACTTTTATTCATTTTTTTTTCAAAGTTTTAATTTTTACATTTACTTTTTTTTATAAATTTTTCTCTGCTTTTTCTCTGTTTGAGTTTTTCTTTTATTTTTTTTTGTAGGTTTTTGTGATTTCGTGTCCATGTAGATTTTCTCAGTAGGTACCATTTAATTCAGCGGAGGACAATCAGGAGAGCGGTTGACAATAAATTTACGGGTTTCAAATGTTGCATTTCAAAATAGTATTGAACGTATTTTAATATATCGTTTACAAAAAAAGTGCAGGTCGTGTCCGAAACAAGAATCTTTAAATCAATGAAATTAACGATTTTCAATTGAAACATCAGTTAGTAGTGGATCTTAGAATTAGAGAACAAAACTCAAGTTTAGGAGTAAATCCAAAGACGAGATTTATTGTCAAGATCATCCATCCTGTCGTTCCAAGTTTTGAGAAGAGCGTTTTGAGATATTTGGCGATGCGTGTGCAAATGTGTGGTATACGAGAACAGTGAATGCATGAATGATGATGAGTGTTGTTTGGTATTAGTGATAGGAAGGCTGGGAACTCGGGGAGCATACGAAAAATGTAACTTTTGTATAAACAAAAGTTCAAAAGAAAAAAAAACACTTGACAACAAAAATAAAACATTAGTTGATTAGTGAAACATTTCTTTCAACTATAATAAATAAGTGCTGGAAAATTATTTTATTAATAGCTATAAACAATCAAATAAACTAAACAAATTTGAACATCGGTAGTAAAAAGAAGACAGGATTTGAACGGACGCTTGTATCTTGTGTACTGAGTGATAAATAATCAAACGATAAACAAAAGGGCAATGGAAACTTGAAGAAACTTTTGATTGGACGAAAATTATACATGCTAGGCTTTCCTGTCACTATCGCTAGCGATCATTGGTAGGCGGATATGTACGTCACGAAAGTATATCTGGATTCGTGGAGTGTGGATTACAGGGTGTTTACGAGTCGAGTTTTATATATATAATAAATTATATATATTAAGTATAGCTAGATGATCAAAAAGGAGCTAACTTGACGTTTATATATAGAAGAATATCTGTATATACACATGTAGATTAAAATATAATGGCACACACAAAAATCATGCGACACGCACGACAGATTGGATAAAAGAATTGTATATGTATCGTCGCAATAGACGTACATATACATATGTAAGTGTCAAGGAGAATATACACGTTAAGGTGCAGGTAATAAAGACTCTCTTATACACCTTAAAATGTATAATCGTGTGTATGTATGTGGAGGTGTGTGAGATATATGTACACATAGATGAGTCCAGAAACAAATGATACAAGACCTTGGTGTAATCCTTGGTGTAACTCATGTACATGTACGTATATTTTCATATACAAAAATATATATCCCAAACAGAAAGAGAAGAGATGTTGAATAAAACAATGAGTTGAAGAGAAAAATTTTAACTAATCGAACTCACCTCCAGCAGCTGCTGATTGCGAATTTCGCGTTCCCTACGTACGGCTTCTTGACGCTCAGACTTTTCGTGTTCTTTGATCAACCTATAAATGTTCATTTGATTACAATATCAGCTCAGTAGCGAAAAAGTAGATACAACACTAGTGACTAGTACATTTAGGTACATCAACTTTTTTTAAATTTAATGTCCCATGAGTGATTTGCAAAAGGTAATCAAAAGTTATTTACTGAATCAGCTGTTTTTTGCACCGAAACTGATTTCTCTCAACCATACCTGACTTGTTCCTTGTGCCGCTGAGCCTCTTCCTTAGCAAGCTTCTTAGCATAGGCAAGTTTGTCGCGCTCGTACTGGTTATTTGCTTTCGATTCCCTAAAGCCGCCAGCGGCCCGCAATTCTTCGAGTCTCCGAGCTACTTCTTGAGCTCCCAAGCGTACAAACTCGGCGTCAGTCAGTCCCATCGTAGGCTGCAAGAACTCACCGACTAGAGGCCGCGAGGAAAAGGAGAAATTTGCTGAGGTGAGTTCCGTCGAATGTTGTGTCTCCAAAAACTGAAACGTTCAAGTTGACGTTATCCCAACGATTTTACCACGTCGCAGATCTTATCACAAGTGGTGATTTACCTTGAGCAACTCCCCGCTAGATTTAAATATTTTACCACAAGGGCTGTAGTACGAGACGTCACCCTTGATTACACCCGTCTTTCCAAGACCTCGGATCACAGTCTCACGTTTCCAACCGCGCTCCAGAGGGAGCTGCAGGTCCTTATCACTGTTGAGTTTGCGTTTTTTCGCACACGGGGTGCCATCCGCGTTGTCATCGTCGGTGTCGGTCACTGCGTCGGTGTTGCTTCCACTTTCGCTTGTCACGTCCATGTTGCTTTCCTCCCCCGAGGCTTCCAAGAGTTTGTTTTTCATCTTGTCCTGGAAATACCGCTGTTTAGAGAGCGGACGCAAATTGAAACTCAAAATAAATTCTGAATGAAGAATTAAAAGAAACGAGATCGTTTTGAGCTGTGGTTTTACAAGGCCAACCTGTTTGTCATCCATGGAAGCCATAGAAGCATGAGCCTGAGCGGCTAAGATGTTCGACCTCAGCAGCGACACCTGATGCGCCAGCGGCACGCTGGGATCGAGAGTGGGAGTCGGTTTGATACCAAGCGCTCTGCTCTGAGCCAGAAGTGACGCAACGGTGTTTTTCTTAGGCTTGGAAACACCGCGACCTAAATTGCGCGGACGACCGTCCTTATGGTGCGCTGGAGTTGTGCTCTCGCTCTCCTCGCTACCGCTGCTCGGTCTCGGGGAATCCGCTGCTGCGAACAGCTGCGCCAAAGCCGGACTTGGTGACGCCGGCATCGGCACAGAATTTGGCGGCACTCTTCTTGGTTTTGGTCCCGGTTTTCTTCTAGCTGTTATTCGCGAAGAAACAAAAAAATGGTTCATCAGTTTTCAGATTCATTTGCTTCAAAAGTGGATTGTGATTAATGATTTTTGAGTGGATGAAGCTACTAATTTTCCATATCAACGGTTTAAATTTTCACTTCCAGTTGGTTAAAACAGAGGGACAGCATTGGCAAAAGGTTGATTTAATGCAAACGTTAAATTTGAATCAGTGGTTAATACTTGATCATAATTTTGGCTATAAAAAGTTGATTTGTATAAGACTCTTATTTTTGGATACACCATTTTCGTATCGTTTTGAATACACATTTTGTTCTCGCAACTGAATAACAGTCAAAGAAACCATGAACAAAATCATATCCCAGTTTCTTTGACAATCTACAAATCTTATTCTGTAGAATAAGAAGATATGATGGAAAAGAAAAAATAAAGTGAAACAAGACTTTTTACATTAAAAATTATGATAACTTATCGTAGATGTTAGAATAAGAAAACAAGAATCAAAGTCAAAACCAAGATGTTAATGGAACGGAATGTTAATGAACGATGCAAATGATTAGTAATAAAATCATGAATCTCATCAGGACCAAAAATTCCTACCCGAAGTCACCGTATTATAATCTGGACAAATCGGAGTCTTACACGTCCGGTCTGAGGCGAGCAAGGATTGACTTAAATTGCTGAGCTGGGTGAGCGGCTGGTTACCAGTGATTGGTGAGTTGCCAGTCGCCGAAGCGGGCTTTAACGAAAGGTTGAGAGGCGCATCGCCTTCGTTCGAGTTATTGGTGTTGCTTGTCGTGTACGTGGGGGGAGCCGATATTATTGAACCGTTGGTTGAGTGCGCAGGTAACTTGATCACTTCCACCCGATCCGTCGACTCTTTGTATTCGCCGGTATCGTTCTGAAATTCCAATAGAGGATCGATTACCAAACTGTACAAATTCGTCCAAATAGCCCAGGCGAGATAATTTTCAACCCGGTTGTTAATGGAAAACTGACCCCTGCTCGACTGTATTTCCTTGATTCCGCCATTAGAGACGAGGTAGCGTTAGTTTGGTGCGTGTTCAACGCCGGACTGTGCGGGGGGTGAACGCTCACACTCGGAGTGTCCAGGGAGATTGTCTTCTTTCGACCCCGATTCGTTGTGCCTGGGACCTTCGGGCCCACAATACTCGATGTATACTTGATTATTTCCGTATCGGGCGGTAAACGTACTCCGCCCAATATACTGCTAGGATCACTGCAAAAAGAACATTCAACCCGTTATTATGTGTCTAATAATAGTTCGTCTAATGTAATATTCGAATGACTTTAGATTGGATAGAAACTGTTAAATAAATGTTCTGATATTCACCTTCCCTCCTTAACTGAACTGTGGAAGCAAGTAGAGAGAAAAATTGAATCAGTATTTGATCAGATTCAAAAAGGGGGATTGTTATTGAACTGAGAGTAACATGGTAACATGAATCCCTCATTAGGTCTAGTGTTTATATGCATAATGCATAAATTATATATGGTGGTGAAAAGTTATTCAACTTACCTAACTACATTAGTCTGCGAATTAGACGTATTACTAACGCTCGTCGAGGAAGTGCTGTGATGAGATGCTGATACCGAGGCTTGACTTGACATTGTCAAAGTGCTTGTTAAATTCGCGTTTGCCGAACTGTTCATGCTCGCAGGTGTTTTATGACTTTTACTTGACTTAGCTGCAAAATATAAATTATTCATCGATCAAACGAATTCAATTTTAAATCACCAAAATGAGTTTACAAATTCAGTGAAATTTGATCAAGTTGAATTACATCCATACTGTTTGCTTACAAATAAAATTCCAAGGAAAAACGATTTGTAATGCTTATAAATAATTTGTATACCAATCTTTTTATTTTTATCTCGTGAGATAAACATGTTAGAAAAAAAAATCTTTTGAAGCAAACAACATAACAAAAAGGTTGTTATAAAAACGGTGTACTTGAAAAGTACTAAAAACTTGTTTCCAAAATAATCTTAAATTCTTATCACAAAACTTGGCAAAATCATTATTCAAGCAGAGCCCTTGCATCTATAACAGTTTACCAAATGTTATTCAAAGTTATACATCTCACTTGCTGAAATCACGATTACAAAAAAGTTTAAACCATTTCAACTGTTTGACAATTTCTTGATAAAATAGCATACACATCAGCATGAATACACCCCCACCTATGTATTCATTTCTCTTTTTTTGCTTCGCTGTTATCATAGTTTCTTTTTCTAACATATTTCTCCGAATCTTAAATGTTCAATAATTGTGGAATGTTATAAATCTACTTTACATACAAACAGCTCTAAATTACAATCAAATTCTTCAGTAATTCTTTTTAACAATAAATAAAATATTTGGTACTAACATTTAGTAGATTTGTGAGAGGTATGGGAAGGGGGATTAAGTAAAGACGCAGGATACGGAGGTAAAAGGCTTTCGGCACCAGGTGGAAATCCCGCAAGTCCCGTGGCTCCTTGCAACCTTGCGAGATAGTCCTGCGCTGCCAAATGTGAGGCCATAGTCCACCAGGCAGCACTGGCTGGATTAATACCTAAAATGTTAAATAAAATGTTCAATTACATCGAAATGCTTTTTAGATTCAAAATATTCGTATATTTAATTATTTATTTAAATTAAAAAAACCCTCACCTAAACTAGCAGCCTGGCTAGCTGCGACACTTAAAGTACCCAAGCTGCTGTGCGAGTAGGGTGGCGGTGGCGGCGCGGATGCTGGATTATGTCCGGCGAACGCAGAAGCGTTCGCACCCCGACCCAAAATAGCATAAGCCGAAGGTAAATGATGCGCTCCCAAGCCGTAGCCTGGCGACATCCCGCCGAACAAGCTGGACGCTGCACTGTCATTTCTCGGCCAGTAAGCTGCGAACGAAAGGAAGAAACAGATTTTTTATTTGATTTTTTAATCATCCGCCAATTAATAGTTGAAATTAAAGCAAGAGCTCTCGATCAGGTACAGAAACACCTGATTGATAAATAATCATTGACAGTTGAACCGTGGCTGGAAAGAAAAAGAAAAAAATAAGAAACAAACTCGTATGAGAAAAATAAGCAGAGGACGCATCGCTGCGAATTCTAATACGTCACTTATGCGTCGCAACTCATACGAATTGTATGCAGTGCACGTACAAGTTTGCGCACACACGCACGCGCGCAATCAGTGACGATACGCAACGTTCTGGTCTTGGTCGTCGCCGCGTGTTTGGCCTTTTTGGTCGCTCGATAATTTTGTGAGCTCGACTCGTAAACGGCACGTCAGACTGGCGTGTGGATTCTTATAACCCAACGCGATATTATTTTTGTCTGTACCCCGCTGTCCTCGCTGCATTATCATCCTGATAAATTGAATTCAACATCAATCATGTCGCGCGATTAGCAGCTGTACCGAAGCCTCGCTCCT
This sequence comes from Trissolcus japonicus, assembly GCA_030522925.1. Lineage (NCBI taxonomy): Eukaryota > Metazoa > Arthropoda > Insecta > Hymenoptera > Scelionidae > Trissolcus > Trissolcus japonicus. Next base: position 23,110 of record JAPYZS010000868.1, read on the forward strand.
TCTTTTTGTTCCAACAATTTTTCCTCCCCCGTGTGTCCCTTCCTAATCCGTCAATGATTTTATGTATTGGAATGAAATGATTACAAATGATATCTCATCGAAGTTTAAAAAAGCGAGGAATTGGAGTGAGAGGCACGCGAAAAAGAGAGACGAAAATAGAAACGCGGAGAAGGCGTTTGGTTCGTGGACTAGGAAAATGGCCGTATTATTAAATCGATCGTTGCTTCGGCCATCTAGAGTTGGAGTCGGGCCAGGGGCTGCTGTACCGCGTTGGCGATGGAATGAAAAGGGGCAACAGAGACAGCGTCACGCACAAAAAGAACGAACGAGCAAGCACGAAGGTAAACAAAGACAGAGCCAAAGAGCGAGCAAAGTTCGTTTTCCACGGGGAATTCCGCGAGAGCTTTCATTTTGACTGTCGCCCGAAAAAAATCCTGCGTTGCAAGTGCGATTCCACATGCTCTCCAAATGAGCGCCGAGGTGTTCTTACGTACAGACGAATAGTTTTGGCTTTGACTTCACGCTTCTGTAGATGAGAAATCGAAATTAATACAAGAAATGAACGAAAATGTGTTATCTGCTTTTTCTTTAGTTTGCAAAAAAAAAAACAGATGCGACGTAATTTGGAAATCGTTCAAGGACGTGGTTGGCGTAAAAGTACGAGATTTTTCATCTTGATAGATTGAATAAAAACAAAAATCGGTCATTGAAAGTTCAAGTTGAAGCTATAAAAGATGTGATTGATTTTATCCGGCCAAAAGTTGGCCTACATGAATGTTGATGACTTTTATATTTCGATGCATCTTCGGTTCGAGAAAATGGAGGGAAAAAAACTGAAAACGACAAGTCATTTTTGTCAACATTGATGAAACAATTTTTTATTGTCGGATCATTTATCTGATTCGCAATTCCAATTGTTCTATAAATAACAAAAAAATGGTTCCATTACTGAAAGCAACTTTTCGACAACCACCACCTATATTTGAATAGTAACCCCTGCAATAGCTCAGTCGGAGGGTCATTAACCCATTAACCATGGTCGAAGGATGACACACTGACGTGAGACATGATGCCAACTCGATAATTTGAAACTTTCAGTCCGAACAATGTGCCCAAAGCAAAAAAAAATGAAAGCTCAAAATGAATGAAAAACTTTCTCTCTGGATTAAAAAAAACTCCTAGATGACTTGGTAAAACTTCTCCTGTCGTAAACAATTACCAAGACCTAAAAAAAAGCAGAACCAAAGTTCACACGAAGAAAATCGATTTTGAATAAACTGAAAAAATGAAATGGTTGATATTAAAACCCAAATTGTGGACGTCGCTCTGTTTCTGTCGAGGAGCCTTATCAACTTTTGCGCGCCTCGCTTCTTTTTTTCTTTTGTACATTCTGGGTGTACATTCGACAGCAGCAACATTTTGTTCGAAGAAAGGAGCGAGGGATGGCAGTGAGAGCTTTTGCAGCAACGAAAGGAGGACGTGGGGAGAGAGAAAGAGAGAAAAAAAAAGAACTGGCGCTCGCTAAAGCTCACAGGCAAGCATGATCAGCAGCGGTGCTACGGGACGAGGCAGGAGGGTACACTGTCGCTGAGAGAGCGAGTTTCGAGGTGGCAATCAATAAATATACAGAAGCGGCAGCTCCACGGAAACAGAGACAGACGGAGATGGAAATAGACGCGCAGAGAAAGACGGGTCCGACCTCGGCAGGGTCGTCCGCTCTGGATAAGCAGATCCATCGCGACGCGGTCACCGAATAAAAGCCACTCCCGTGCCGCTAAATCCATTGTCTACTATGCAACCGCCAATCTCGCAGCTCCTTCAGCTCTTCCTTTTCATTTGCCTGCATCTCATGTTACGGCCTAGTTATGGTCTGTCTTTTTTTCTTCCGCCTATTATAAATTATTCAACCCAACGTTTTCTTCTTGCCCCCCCCCCCTCAATTTCATTTTCCATACTGTACAATCAGGATAGAAAATCAAGGGGGAGGGGGAAGAGAAATTTCATTCATTTGGTTGAAATTGCAATTAAGGGTTCATGAGCGACAAATGTGAAATGCGTGCGCAGTCGAAGGCGAGACTCACAACCGAGACATCACGCGTGGGATAAACTTGATGTAAACATGATGTTTGAGTCGAGCACCTGTCCGTCCATTGTGAGTCCGACTTTAAGGGGCAGCTGGCTGATTCATCCCAGCTCGAGCTATTCTCGGGAATCGACCAAGAGGTCCGACCATCGAGTGACCCATACGATTTACCATACAAAAATCATATCTCGATCTTCATTTCTTTTTCCCGTTCCGCTTTTCTCTGTCTCTGTTTGATTGCCTCGAATTTGTTTGTTTTGGACGAATCCACCTTGGAGATAAAAGCACGTTACGTAATTGAATACGATTGTTCGACTTGAATGTCTCGTTTGAATTTTTGGTGGAGAGGAAAATAAAATGCGGAGATTGAATTTCCACAGTTGAATATGTTGCTCCGACCGCTCGGCTCGCCTTGTTCGTCAATTAATAAATAATAGCATTCAAAATTAGATGTCAGATAATCGATCGTTACTCCCGCTCATGTGGCTGAATTTCAATTCTCTCTTAACAAATAATCCGGTTTTATTGCGGATAACGACGTGGCCACGTTTTCGATCCAAAAACGCGTCGGACGAATTTTGAAAAGTGCGATTAACTGACTTGCGATGTCTCATTGTTTTTCTCGTCCCTTTAATTTGATAACATTTGAATTAGAAAAACAAAACTGCAACAAAATTAAAATCAAATCTTCATATAATTAAGAAGAAAGCTTTTGTGTAATGAAGATGCGGAATAATTGTTAACGTACCACCAAACAGAGCAGTTGGATCTAATAGAGGGTTGGTCTGGTCCGCAAGTTTTTCGGAGGCAGAGGTAACGCCCGGCGTGGCCGTTGTTGTTGCCTCGCTGCCACCTCCAGAGGTAGCAATTCCATTGCCTCCAGCTCCGCTGCCACCGGATGCGGAGTTCTCCTTCTCCATCCCAGTCCCCTGAAACTTTCAAAAATAATGCTACCTCAATGTTTTTTTCACACTCACTAAATAGAATCCTCACTTGATTTGAAACAAAGACCGAGATGAAAAACAAAAACGCATCAACACAAAAGTCGTCGGAGCTGCGTCGATAACAATAATAACATTCATCACCTGCTTTTTTTTTCAACTGCACGGTTACTGTCACCTTCGAACCTACCGATTTGTTTATCAACCGATTCGTTCGATTATTTATTCATCTTGGGATTGTACTGCGCCATTGAATCACGATGACGATGAGTTCCCGACATCCGAAACAATTTGAAATCAAACACGTCTGATTTCCAAG